>KK117975.1:546347-570525 GCA_000611955.2 Stegodyphus mimosarum | reverse complement strand
TGCTTATTTCATTGTAATATTATGTTTTAATTATATATAATTTTAATTATAAAAAAAATTTTGCATGATATTTTTTAATCTGTTTAAGTTCTTAATCTGTTTATACCATTTGAGTTCTTAAGATTTTGCAAAGGGAAGTTGGTTAATTTATTTATTAAGATAATTAATATTTGTGTTAAGGGATATTGCTTATTTCGTTGCATGCTTTTTATATGTAATGCATTTTTAACTGAATTTTTTCCCGTTGTTGTTTGTTTCTTTTTCGATAAAATTGTTCTGCAGAGTAAAATGCTGTACAGTTTTCAAAATTAATGTGTGGTGTTCTCTTTAGGCATTTTTCTGGTACACTTAAAAGCCAGACGAAGGCTGGCCGCATAGCGGCTAGTATATATATAATAGAAAAGGTAAATGTGTGCTGTATTTTGATTAATTTCACGAGCTGACTTACTTAACGTCACTGCTCATTCTCGCACAACGTTTGAGTTATATTTTAATTGCTCCACCTTCGCTTAATTTTATTAACCCAGAATGGCTATTAGTCACATCATTTGGAGTGGAATCACTGAAAGCGTTGAATCACTTTTGAAATTACAGTCACCACATATTGTGGCCGTGCACTAAGGAAATCAAATAATGAAGAAACTACATGAATGTCTGTATGTTTTAGCATAGCGAAAAGACAGCGGTACATAGAGTCATCAAATTTTGAATAACGTAGTCTTTCCCCCCAATATGGCCACCTGAAAGCCTGAATTTTAAATTTATAATTTGTTTTATTATCTATTTCATATTTTCTATAACTTTAAAGAACTTTTGATTAAAAATCCCGACGATTTTAAAGCGAGCAGTGGCAACACTGTACGGATTAAAACATTTTTATCGCCAGCGTCCGAGACTGTCAATCGTAAATTCTAAAGATATGCTGTTTTTAAATATTTTTAGTCCGAAGGGGCGTTAGCCTAAATGCGGTCGAAACGTGTATCTGTTTGTAAATAAAAAAAACGCCCCTTTGGTGTAGTATAAAGTGTGAAAAGTTTTAGATTTTTTTAGTAATATTATTTATTTATTATTTAATTTCGTTAATCTTTTTGCCAAGTCTCAAATGTAAACATAGTTTTAAAGTTGGATTCGATTGATTCTATATTTTGTAATCCTCTCATTCTCATTGCACTTGCTTATTTGATTTATTAAAAAATCGGTGGCTTACTGATATGTATACTCATGCTCAGAAAATAAGGAACGAACGCTAAAAGAAAAGGTACTAACATAAAAAGACACGGGTATGTATTTGTAAAAATTGTATGTTTTAAATGAGATTTAAAGCATACAATTTGCATATGAGGTAGAACCTGCATCGCCGAATGCAAACAAGACACCACAATCAGCATAAATACAATCCCGCTGTTACACCACAACACCTAAAAAGGGGACATGCCGGACCTGTGCATCGGCTTGCAAGCAGCGACAATTTCATGTAATTCGAGATAATGCGTTGGAGGGCTGTCGAGATATTGCAAGCTGGTGCAAGACAATCATCTATTGCAAAAGAGCTGAATGTGTATCGTAGTATCATCAATAGGCCGTGGGATCATTACCAAATGGATCAAAACCCCTAAAAACGTGGGTCTAGACGCCGGAGGACTAACACAACAGCAAACGATCGTTTTCTGTTGCTATGTGCAAGACACCGTAGATCCCTAGCATCACGATAGCTGGCATCGCATCTCTCTGCTGCTGCAAGACGGCCCATATCCCACCAAACTGTATCACGTCAACTGCGTGAAGGTGGACTGTACGCTCGACGATCTTTGGTTTGTCTTCCTTTGTCCCAATCGCATATCATAGCGTGGTTGAATTGTACGGGTGAACATAGCAGTTAGAACCAGAACAGTGGGACGACGTACTCTTTGCAAATTAGTCTTTATTTAGCACTTAGAACGATTGCCGAAAGGCAATGATATGGCGAGAGACAGAGACACGCTATCTTGGGCCAAACATCGACGAAAAAGACCATTATAGAGGACGAAGTTTACTTGCATGGGTCTAGAATAGCAACGAACGGCCGCACCGACGATTCCTGGTTGTTCCGTCACAGCCATGCGATATTGCGACGAAATTATACACCCTTTTGATTGTTACTGCAATAGGGTACCGACATGAATACATTAGTGATAAAGCTATTTCACATCTGCCGTTACCTGCTAGATCACTGGACCTGAATCTGATAAAGCATGTGTCGGAGATGTTTGGACGACGGATAGCACGTCGCAGTGTTCTGCCAGACACACCCCACGAGTTCCGACATGCATTACTACAGGAACAGACGCTACTGCCACAACAAGCGATCAACGACACTATTGCCAGCTTGTCTTGCCTTTGTATAGCATGCGTTTCAGCTTGAGGGTATCATACCGGTTATTAGCGTGATGTTTCCATTGCACATTCTTCCGACTCATTTGGTCTTTCGCGATATGATTGTCGTAATACATGTGTTTTTGTATGTCTTTGCTTTATTGTATGCTATACGGTCTACTAATGTCACACCAAACCAACCTCTTGGATAAGTGTTACGCATATTCATTAAATAGGTTTTGTTTTATTTCGTATTTTGAATTTATCATAGCATTATGCGATAAATTGATGAAAGAGAGATAAGCGACTATATGTAGGCAAAACAAGCGGCAGCAAGAATGTGATGTTTCTGAGATAAAATTCCTGTTCAGAATTAAGTTTAGCTTTATTTTGATTAATTAATATTAAATTTTGGTTGCCATATTTGGGATAGTTATTGATTAAAACGTTACGCAAGCATCTAAGCCGTTAATTTTAAGAATCGCATGCCATGAATTAATTTTGAAACGGCACAGTTTAGAGCGATGTTAGAGCAGTTACTACGCTTAAAACATAAAGAAGAAATAACCAAATTAGAAAGAAGAGTTAAAGAACTATTTGCCTTATCAATTCTTTTATTTTCTACTCTATGTATAATAATTCGGTAGATATCTGCTTCGATGACATAACGTTGAAGCAAAACTTGAGCAGATGTGGCGTTAAATTAAAATGAGGAATAAGAAGGAGTATTGATAAATTATATATGTATAAAAAAAGACAAAATATGTGTAAACATAAATTCTAATTTAAATTAACAATAACCCCTTCGTGCGTAGCTTCAGTTTGGGTATTTCCCCCTCTCTATTCTGGAAATAGCTATATGTTTTCCTTCACTGCACCATTTCGAGACAAATTCATGTCATATGACTATTACATAACGTTGGCGACTTATGTGCAACTAAAACTCAAACAGCCAACAATAATTTTACGGTGTTAATTACCTTCAATTTGAAAGATAAATATCTTATATTTTGCCGAACGGCAATAAAATCGGAATGAAAAGCGAAACAACGCAAAATTTTGTTTCGAAACAAATAGCCTTTTTGAGCTAACTTCAATATCAAAGCCATCAAAGACTTTACCTGCGATCTAACCATGATTTCTTTCAAGCCGAATTCATGGCTCCGTAAGATGGAATATGTTGTCAGGCTATGCTGTAAGATTATGTTGTCAGAATTGGTTAATGAGGGTTAAGCAATAGAAAATATTAAAATAATGTTTCTAGAAATCTCTGAGTGTTGATTCGGTATCAAAGGTTAACTCCAAAATCCTTTGATTTCGTTGACGACTTGATTGCTCGTAACTTGAGACATGGTTCGTCATCTGAGACATTTTTTGCTCAAGCAATTGGTTCGTGAGGAGAAGTCAAGCAATTGGTTCGTGAGGAGAAGTCAAGCAATTGGTTCGTGAGGAGAAGTGCTCAGAATGAAAGATTTTACTGTATTGATTATTAAATAAAGCTACTGTTATTGTCTTTATGAAAATTCACATTTGGATACAGGTTATGCCAAAGGACTTTGAAATGCCGCTGAAATGAAATACGTGATATTTTTCCGACTAATATAAAATATAAACATAATGCATCTTGCAGAAACATATCACTAGGAAATAAGCTCGGGGGAGGGCAGAATAAGCAGAACCCAGATTTCTCTTCAGAAGAAAATATACCGCAAATAATAATTGAGAACTTAGCGTCAAATATTTTTTCCGAACGGTCCACGAGAAATATGGCGCCATGTGTTTTGCAAGCGATGAATACAATAAATCGATAGTCTGGAGAACAGCGGATGTGAAAATAAAATACATTCTTTATACAGATCTTCATTCAGGACCAAAAGTAGAGGACATTAATACATGTGGAAACGATATACGGAAGTCCTACTGTATTAGATAATTCAGAAAGAAGTCGTGCTGCTTGGTACTCATATAATAAATTGTTCACAATTTGTAAGATGAGATGCTCAAAGACAGATGCGCTGCTTGTAAACAAGAAAAATAACAGTGTCCTAGAAGATTCTCCTGATTTCATGTTGACTGCAGCCATAGAAATGTTTTACAGTTTTGTCATTTCGCGACACCGTAGACGACGCTCAAAGACAACTTCACAATGGGAATTTAGTCTTGGCGGCGACCGACGAAATGGCGCCAGTATGCAACACGCTCGTGTGATAATCCTTGGCATACGCTCAAGGAGAGAAGATGCAAGTTACGTGGAGAATGTATCCTCTTACCCTTTTTACACATAATTATCTTCAGGGTAACATCTTAGGAATCACTTTCAGGAAGTTCTTTTACTCTTAATCATCTTGGGGAGGATAATGGCGTTCTTCCCCGGGATCTTTCCCGGAAACCGCTGACATAATTTAGAACCAAAGAGAAGAACATTATGATTATGATTATGAGAACCTGATATAATTTAGATAAAGTAAAACATTTAAAAAATATAAACAATTGAACTATACAAACACATTTATTTATTATTTTTCTGAGTGCTAAAAATATTGATACCATGAAAACGATACCAAAAAATTAAAGATTTTGACAGAAACGTCATTTTTAAAAATTATGGAAGAGCAACTGAATTTACAACATCAGTCATGTGTTTTATCAGTAATAATGCAGAGGGTGATAGAGATTTAGGTTGAATTTTAATTTAATTTAATTTTGTTTGCTTAACGCCAATTTTTACGATTTAACACTTTCTTTTACATACGTGTACATAGGTATGTGTGTTTGGATTTGGTGGACTCAAGGGTTTTCTACCAGCCTTATTCATTTATTTATTTGTTTTTGCTTTCGTTGTTGGAAGGAAGCCCCCTACCTGGTCTTATTCCCGAACATATTTCGGCTAGGTGGACTGGGTCTGCAACCATGATTATGTTAATGCCATAAAAATATATTATTAGTATTTTATATCATGGGAAAGTAATAAATAAATTTGTAATTATTTTACTCATAATTACGGCAGGGAAGGATAATGTTGCTATTCTAACGGAAATACTTCCCATAGATTAAATTAAACGTAAACTGTGGCAGATTTATGAAGTAGGGGGCCAACGAATTTGATTTTTAAAAGATCTGCATCCTGAAACACAAGGTACATTTCCTTTTTTTTAATTAATAAACTTTTAGAGGGTCTTTTGCTTTGTTTATAAATGTTTGTTTCCTTCACTATTTAGGGCACATTTTAACACTGATTCGACTCATTGGTGTTGGATCTGCAAAATGCGCAAGTAGAACCGATGTTATGAGTCGAAACCTATCTACCGGGCCTTAGTCATATTGTCCCAAAGTTTGGAACGTTTGATGACTTGCCAATGAAATGACTTTCTAGGATTTTCCAGAAAATGCATTATAGAAATCCTATGAAAATACTGAAAGTTCCTTTCTGGAAGATTTCAGAAGCTCTTACCCATATGAAGCTGTATCAGATGCTGTAGCCAGTTTAATTCAGACGTTTCAAGCGTGCAACTGTTTTGCTAGCGAGTGTCTCGCTCAAGACTGCTGTCCGAGAGACTCTGATGACCTGTGAAATCCCTAGCTGGTTAACGATTATTAAGCCTTAAATCACTACTTTTCCCCCTTGAGCTGCTTTTAGCTGTTTTCTTGCATGTAAGAATTATTATTCATCGAAACAGTGCTTTAGGTTTTCCTTGTTTGTCTGGCTACTTAAAGAGACAACCAATGAATCCCCACAGCGTAACAATATTATCACTTTTCCGATCTCAGAAACATGCACTGTAAGCAAATTGATATTATGTTTTTCAAATACATAGAACATAAACATATTATAGACTTAAACAATTCTATTGTTTGGCTATGCTATAAAATATTAATAAAATTAAAATGTAAATTAGCGTTTAATAATTTAATAAAATGTAAATTAGCTATGAGTTTTTAACACATAGCTGCTTAATCAAAGGAACCCAAAATTAGCAAAGAGAGAGTATACTCGAAATAATAATTTACCATGTCTGGAGTTAAAAATATATGGTCGAAAAATGTGATTTTCCCCGCCTCACCTATGATCTATTAAAAAGATATAACCGAACTTCAAGAATTTTTAACCTAGCAATCTATGCTTTAAGTCATTTTGGATAAAAAAGCAGCAGAAAAATATCAACTGTCATTTCACATTCATGTAAACTTTCTCAAATCTTCAAGGGAAATGACATTGGTATTTCTAATAATTTTTTATTAAAGGTTTATAATCATCAGAGTTTGAAATTCCTTTTATTATTAGAAAATATGCGAAGGATACCTGTCTAGAGAGCTTGTCTTTATACAAGAATTTAGCTTACAATAAAAACTATTGAATTTCCCAACAAAATCACCACGAAACTTTCTGGGGTGATCGAGCATGCGAAAGAAACAAGAATTGCAAAGTGCGGCATTTTGCAATCGCTCGTAACCTACAAAACAGGCATATGGAGTGGTTTCCGCGTGCTCAGTATTTGCAGCCAAAGATTTGGCAAATGTAATGCATAGATGCGTTTAAACGTCGTTGAGTTATAATCCGAATCCCTTTACGAATGTAAGGTGATCCCCGTATGAAATAAAACGAAAACGACTACTAAGTGGACGAATCTCTGTTCATTAAATAATATGATGCATAGCACGTTTCTTCGACAGAACAGAACAGAACATCGGAGACGAACCACTGACCTGGATCTATTAATTTTACCTTACAAGGAGTTGCGTCCGTACTCCGGAGACTGTCCAAGGAGACGCAGCCCCGTTGTCCCCCTTAGACTTTTACAAAGCATGGGACCGAAGAACGTTATTACGAGTGTTGAAGGAAGACACCTGTGTCCCCGGACACCAACCACTCCGGAGGCAACAAATATATTCAAGAGGGGGATCCAAACTAATGCTAGGGGCAACCTCAGGGGACTGAATGAGACGAAATCTCCAAAGACAGCCACAAAATCACACGGTGTAACTACCCCACAGCCAAAGGGCAGACAAGACAGTACCAGTACCGTTTCTGCCAAGCCTGAACCATCCCCCGAAAGAACGGGAAAACTGATTGTATACCCCCGTGGTTGAGACTGTCTCAGTACAGATCCTAGCCAGTACGTCTGTTCAACAGCTAGCAAATAGTGTTTTGGTGAGTAATAAGTGTATTTTATGTCATCGATGTCATCGTCTTCGCCGCCTATCGGTTTGTCTTCGCAAGTGAAGTGATCTTCAGAATTATCAAGAGTTTTAGATACCCCCTTTTTCTTGAAACTCTTGACTATTATTACTTCATCAATCAGAGCTCATGCAACCGAACTCCACGAGTAAGTATCAATTAGTAAGACGAAAACGACAACTACGTGAACGAATCCCTTTTAAAATTTAGGGAAACGCGATTTATGTAAGGATAAAAGTACGTGAATGATTATACACTTCCCCGTCTTAAATTCAAATAATTGCTTCTTTCTTTTTTTCTCTCTAAAGATAACTTTTCGCACCTGAAACTGCCCTTAGAAATATTTCTTCTCCCATTTCACCAGCTCTTAAGATCTATTAGAAACTCGCCTCTTCTTCTCCATACCCAGGGGAAAATTTTCTTTTGCGATTCTTAGTTTCTTATCTAAATTTAACAAAGAGAATTAAAAAAAACAGGAAACGACGAATCTTGGAAAAACGGGATAATGATCTAGGCCACATTTAAGCTTGACCAGTGTCTTCCATTGCTAACAGCTGAAGCCATGTCATAATTTAGAGTTAAGTATTAATCAATTTGAAAAGATGAAACTAATCTGAATTTTTTATAAGTACTTAAAATTAAGGAACTGCACATTAATTATTCACATTTCAGCATTTCTTATCGATTCACCAAAAGGTGATGATTTGAAACATTAAAATCCGAATAATTAATGAGTACTGAAATCACGTTTCGTTCTTTTTGACTATTAAAGCAAAAAACGATGTTATGAAAATAAAATTTAAACAATACAAGATCCTCTACAAAATATTTAGAACATAACTTTATAAGGTATTTTCTTCCTGCTTTCAGCATGCCTTCGTGGTCGCCCGTCTCCTGCTTCAAAATAACCTAATGCTTATAATGGCGCTCGAACTAAAAGATGGTGGACAATAATTCGTCACCACCAGGATTTGATGACTGGGTACCCTAATTCCCAGTCGCCCTCTAAAAGGAGGTTGTGTATAAGGTATCTTTTTCCTCCTTTCAGCATGCTTTCGTGGCGTAATGGTAGCACACTCGGCACTAAGGTTCGAGTCTGAGCGAGGGCACTACATATTTATCATGTCTCCTGCTCCAAAATAACGTAATGAATCTAAAGCTTAACTCAAATTGGCAACACGCTTCTTGTATGGTGCTGAGTTTTCTGATCAAATTTGAAACATAAATATCTTACACTTTGCCGAATGGCAACACAAAATATTGATATCGTTTAATCAGGAGTTTCTTAAATACGTTAAAAATATGAAATAAATGAAAAACAATTTCGGAAGTACATATGTTCGAGTAGAGGACTATATGTGTTCCAAATTTAATCCGATGGTTCTCCACAATGTTAAGAATATATATATATATATGCGTACAGATTCTTCATTATATAACAGCAGAGGTTAGTTTAAATTCTTATAATTTTTTTAAGAAATTGTCTCAGAAACGAAGTATTTCACTGATTTTAATTCAGTAAGAAAAAGTAAAAGCAATGCTTTTTTAAAAAAGCCCAAAAGGAATTTGGATATTAGTCATGAAATGGGATTTTGCGTTTGTTCACTATAAACAGCGTATCACTTTAAAATTGTTGCCATGCAATATTATCACGCTGTATAATTTTTAAAGAATTAAATAATGAAGAATCCGCTTGTATGCATGTATGCTCCTCGCATTCTAAAAAAACGGCAGTACCTAGAGCCATCAAACTCTGAATAACGCAGTCCTCCACCCGAATATGTACACATGGAATTTAGAATTTGTTTTATTATTTACTTCATATTTCATAAAAGTGTAATGAATGTTTGATCAAGACGACTTGGAAGACAGCAGTGGCAGCATTTCGTAATAAAATAGTTTTATCTCAAGTGAATGACACTGTTACCGTTCGGATAATCGTAAGATATTTATTTTGCAGTTTTAATTAACAAATTCGGGTTTATTAAAGGGATGTATTACCTTGGCTGTAAATAAAATACTTTTAGCTTTCACGCGCCAGAGTGTTTCCGTTCAGGAAAGCCTAAGATACTTTCAAATTTAATGTGGAAGGTTTTTGTGTAATAAACTAAGCTATTTAAATGCAATAAAAACATTTCTTAAGGATATTTATAAACTTTTAATTAAATTTAAATTTTAATTTAAAAATTTTAATTTAAATTTAATTAAATTTAATTAAATTTAAATTTTTAATTAGACGTGAGACGTCTAATTAAAAATATTCAGTATTTTTTGGAAATTACACTAGCTGTCTCATTAAAATCATCATATACTTTACTTCTTCATGATAACTATTTTACGCGGCTCGCCGCCCGTGCAGCTAATTTTTAAAGAAATAATACGGCGAATATGAAAATATGTATGGCAACCTCTAACACTATATTGGGAATTCTAAAGATATGGTGTTTTTAAATAGTTTGTAATTTTGTTGAATTTTATATGGCGTAAGTGCGAAAAAATTATGTTTAATAATAAAGCTAAAAAGACAAAGAGAAATGGGTTAGCGGGAGTCAGTGCAACAGTATATTTGCAGACTGCGAGCTCGGCGACAGCATAAAAAAATCTTTATAAACTGTTTTGGGCGATCGTTAAATATCTGAACCTTTTGAGATTTTTTAATTTATAGTTAAATTTCTGTTTATTTATTTTTGTCGACAGTTTCTAGGGCAAGTTAGCAGCCGTGGTTCCATCTCTACTTAATAACAAAACACTTTTATTTTCGCAAAATTTGGTTAAAATGTTAAAAAGTATTCGTGTTAAAGTGGCGGAAAGTTCAAAATTATCTGTTATCCGCGATAGCACAACAGCGCACATGCGGAGACAGTTGGAACACCTGCGCCTGTATTCTCAATTACGCCAAGAAGCACGCAACCTGACGTGCAGTAAGCCATAACGCCAATCAAAAAACTTCCTAATCCTCCATTTAACGTTTGATCCCCCTCCCTTCTCAAAGAACAAACATTCACGGGCGAAATTTTCAGACTAGTCAGCACACGCGCGTGTTAGATACACACCGTGGGAGTTTCAAACGGAGGACCTTGAAATGAACTAACCAAACAAAATAAATAGCCATTCAAATTAGGTCGTTACGTAACTCTCTCTGAGTTTCTCGCTGGAAACAAAGCGTCGAAAAAAGAAGCAATACATCAGTTGAGTAACACCGTTTCATAAGAAGCAAGGCCGATCCCATTCTGATGGGGTTCGAATGCGAGCGTTCGCATGCTAATGCGATTGATTCAACAACGAGTTTCTTTCTTTATTATATACCTCTTATTCTTTTTTCTATTTTTAATTTTCTGGCTCTCTTGCGTGGTTTCAGTTATCGGGACTGAAATGGAGTTCTTTGTAACAATTTGGTCAAGGTTATTATTTAGCTGCATTACTTACGTAACGATAAAATAGGAAAATGGGGTGGTTACGTTACGTTGTAAATGCAGATATAGTTACGAAAATGACGATTCGTTGCTTAAAACGCAATTAGTTTCTAAATCCACACACACACACAGGTAAAGTAAGTAAACAAAAACCAAATCACTTATTTGCTGTATTCATTTTTCTACTGGTTTCACTGAAAGAAATGCGCAGATCAAGTCAGGTTCGGATAACAGATTTGCTTAACTAATTGATTTTCATAATGGAAAATTATTTCAGCGACACCCTTTCTTAAAGGATATCACATCACATTTTTTAATTGAAGGCAAATGTTTTAAGCATAAGGCATTTTACTCCGACTCTAAACTATTTTTTTCAGTGAAATGGAACCAAAACGTTCGTAAGTGTTCTATGTTTCTAACATACATAACGCTAAATAAAGTACAGATGAAGGATTTTACTAATTTTTACTAATTTTCGCACTTTGAAAGTTAAAAATGACCGAATGTGCAAGAGCAGTCACAGAATAGGTAATTCTGGTTGTACCCCTCCGAAAAAAACAGAAAGAGGGGAGACTTCTCCTGAATAATAATAGTACATATAACTCCAAGCAAACTTCACATTCAGGGGATTTCCAATTACTCACATGTTCATGCGAAATATCCCTAAAGCGACCTCTCGCAGTTCCAGACTACGACATGTGTAAATGAAGTAACCAGACTAAATAAAGCGTAGTCTGCGATCTGACAACTTTCCGGACTTTACATTTGGTGGAAAAGGTGACTGAATATTCGATGCACAGCCAGGACAAGTTTGAACAGCTAAAGTTACGTAATAGTCAGTAGGATTTTTTTTAGCCCAAAGGGCGTTAGCCCAGAAGCGCTATTAGTTTCGTTTTGGCATTTTACCTCGATTCACTTCCTGCGTTGATTCATTTTTCAAACTGTTGCCACCAAACATCGCCATGTATTAAAGAAACTAAATAATGAAAAATCTGACTGAATGCATCAAATTTTTAGTAACATAGTCCTTCACTAGATGATTTTCAGCCCGAAAAAAACATTTTGGGGAAATTCAAAGGTGTTACCAGAACTTAAATTTCTAACTGAGATACATGCAAACCTTTCTGCTGCAAGAGTACCCTCAGGAGCTCTGCAGCCGCACGCTCAGCGTTCTATCTTTATCAGAAAAAATGTTTGCGTTTTACATCATGTTAAGGACACCATATTGCGTTCGTAAGCGCTAATTTGGAATTTGGATTTTTTTTATTATCTATTTCATATTTTGTTAGACATTAAAAATTTTTTGATTACGGAACTCAACGATTTCAAAGCGAGGAATGGCAACATTTTACGGAGGAAAAAAACATTTTTATCTCCAGCGCGCGAGACTGTGTATCGGAAATTCTAAAGAAAACTTTTAAAACTTAAAACTTTTATACTTTTATACTTTTAAAACTATTTGGCGCTATTGCTGTTGAATTGAATTTTATCGTTTAAATGCGAAGAACATGATGTTGAATAAATAAAGGTAACACAGAAAACGTTAAAAAAACGCCTTTTTGGGCGTAATATAAAATCTGAAACCTTTCAGATTTTCTTTTTTTCTTTTCTTTTTATTGAACTTGTCTTAAACTGTCTTTTTATAGTTGTCAGGACCGAGTGTTCTGTGCATATTCTTGGAAAACATCTTTGTGAAGACTCCTTAAAGTCCTTAAGTCCTGATCTGGAACAGGGAGCTGAATGCAGCTATGTTCTGGTTGTAGATACTGTGCTTAAGTTGTAGAATAACTGCACTTGAAAGGGATTTAAAATCCTCTTTTATTAAATCAATATTATTTACAAATCACTTCCCAACTCGGGAGGGATACAGAAAGTAACGACCACACTTGGGTCTAAATGAACAATCAGATAAATTTAAACTAAAGCTAAATAGCAGTTTAATTAATCTTTGCTCACAGAGCTCTACGCGGAGTTGGCCTCTAACTAAATGGTGCGTAGCAAGATTTATTAATACTAGCGCACTTGGATTTATTTCAATAAGCAATCACGTAGCAAGCACGATGGCTTAGAATTTAGCTGCTAGCTGGTCAGGAGAACGTCAAATAGAATGACCGCGATCTGAGACTAAAAGCTCTCTCACACTGAGAGATTTCTACCTCTGGTTTAAATAGTCATTGGCTCCACTTCAAAATTAGCATAAGCTGAAAACGCGCGCTTCTTCTGACGGGAAGTTGAAACTGAGATGAGATAGAAAGATTTAAATTAAAATAAAACTTTGTTAGTTTTTAACTAAAACCTTACATAGTGAGTTCTGAAAATGAGTGATATCAGTTTCGAGTAATGTTGTGCTATCAGATTTTGTTTCAGACTTTGGGACTTTTCCAGAGCTTCAGTAAACCTATACAGACGATGTTTTTTCAAAGGTACTGGTTTTTAGGTATGCTAAAGCATTTTCTGAAGGCACGGAATCCAGTGAAGACGAACTTCATCAGAGAAGTCCTGCAGCTGTAACATCTGATGATAATATTGCTAAAATTCGGGATTTTGTGCGTTATGATTGTCCCTTGACAGCCCGAAGGGTTGAACCACACCACCATTAACCAAATTTTGAGAAATGTATTGGGAGTAAGTAATATCTGCGCGAAAGGTGTCCCCAAAAATTTTTGCCGAAAACAAAAGAACAACATGAAGGACAAGCGCCTTGATTATTTGCAGTAGACTGAAAATGATGCCTATTTTTTGGAACGTGTTACTACTACTGGTGACGAGTATTGGGTATTCAAGTATGATTCAAAAGCACCAGAGACAGAATGAAACACTTGAACTCGTCAAGACAAAACAAAAGCAAGAATGAGCAAGTCGAAAATAAAAGCATGCTGATTTGCTTTTTCCATCGCCAAGAAGTAATACACAATGAGTTCATGCAACCAGGCAACACGGATGACGTTTTGCAGACAAGACATTCTTGAAAGACATCAAAAAAGGGTTACGCGTGTGAGACCATCAAGGCCAACTGGGAATGAGATTTTGGCAAATAAAAACATCCCTGTGGGTTTTCAGCCCCTTTATTACCCCGACTTCAGTTCATATGAATATTTTTCCTCTTTCCAAGATTGAAATGCCACCTGGCATTTTGAGACACTAGAAGACATTGTAGAATCTCCTTGTGTGTTTTGGGAACATAAATTGTAGACCCTATTGGAAGACTAAGTAGCGAATTTTCGCTATCTCCTAAAAGAACAGATGACTGCAAACGAAAGTTATTACAATTTTCTTTTAACTAAACGGAACATAAATGCACTCACACGGTGCTCACAATTTAACCACCACTTGTGGCTAAGTAAGTTAAACACAAAGTAATATCTACAAGCACAATGAATTAAAGTTTAGCTATACTACTGGCTCCAACTCAATCTAAACTCCTTAGCGCAGCCGAGCCTAGAATATCAATATAATACTCAATATAATAAAATATAATCAATATAATACAATAATATACTATTCAAGAACATAGATAATTTTAAACACGCTATAAAATTTCAGAACTAACTCTCCTACCGCAAAATCTTCTACTTAAATACAATTTCATAGCCCACTTAGATTTGCATATACATCATTTAAATTTGCATTCTGGCAGGAATTTGAAATGAGGAGGGAATGAAAGGTTTTTTTAAAATACAAATAACTGTTTAGAACAAAATAAGGTCTTTACAACATTAAAACTACAGTAACTGGAGGCTAATCCAGTATCCTAATTCCAGCAGTACTCTTAAGAGTAGAAAAATCGTCTCTAAAGCTGTGTGACTTCCCAAGGCTATTACTTTGAAGACGATAATGTGAGACTGTAATTTTAATTGAATACTATAAAAGAAAATCAGTCTCATTGTTTTATTTACAAGCCTCACATGTTGATTTCCTATAGAAGCGGTCATCTTAGGGAATGTGCACTCACTTCGAAACGTTAAGCACGAAGATGTAAAATGCAAAAAACAAATACTACTTTGATTGACACAAAATTCGGCAGGAAAGTAGCATATGTATTTATGAATAAAACAAAATCAATAATTATGTACAGAAATGAAAACAATATGAAATTTTTGTAAGTTATAATGACATACTGGAGACGTAAACAGAATTATGTATAAAGAGAACATAAACAGCATAAAATGAAAAAAGGACATTAATAGGGCATGTGATCCCCCCTCATCTGTATACAAAGTTTACACCTTGTGATCATGCTTTCAATTAGGTGGCCAACCACCGCAGAATTAAGCAATAGCCATTTTTCTTGTAGAGCAGTTTCCAGCTGAATACGAGTGGCTGGAGGTGGCAAACATGAAGATACAGTACGGCCCAGAGCATCCCAAAGATTTTCAATGGGATTAAGGTCGGGCGAACATGCTGGCCACGCTACGCCATATGCGCAATCCCTTCATTCTCCAAGTAGTCATCGATGGTGTCAGCTCTATGGGGACGTGCGTTATCGTCCATTAAAACAAAGATAGGGCCAACTGCTGCAGCATACTCTCTCACAATGGGTTCTAGGACTTCATCTTGATATCGGCCAGCCGTCAAAGAACCCTGTTTAAAGTTGTGCAGGTCGGTACGGTATCCTAATGAAATCCCTGCCCACACCATAATGCTTCCGCTTCGGAATGCTTGATGTTCGGTGATGTTTTGGGACTGATCGCGTGTTCGTTGTTCACGCCATATCCTTATACGCTTGTCATCTGGTCCAGAGCAAATCTTGACTGATCAGTAAACATGACATTGCCCCAGTCAGACACATTCCAATTGACATGTTCCCGGCACCACTGTAATCGTGCCCCACTTCATTGGACGGATAGAGAAACACAAACTCGATGTACCCGGCGTACAGTCCACTCATATGTAATCTTCGGCGTACGGTAGCTGCAGATATCGCCTTACCAATGGACGCTGGAACCATAGATGTAACACGTGTGGAGGTCGATCTGCGATTCCACTAGGCAACAATAGCAAATTATCGATTTTCCGCGGGGGTTGTAACCCTTGGGCGACCGGCTACCTTCCTTCGGACAACTGTCTGTGTGGTTTGGAATTGTTTCCATAAACGTGAAATTACAGAATGATGAACGCCGAAGAAAAGAGCAACATCTGTGATAGAGTGTCCTGCTTCAATGCGCCCCACTGCGCACCAGCACTCAGAATCTTCCATTCGTCTTCTGGAAGTCATAGAAAGACTTATGTCTTGAAAACAAATTGTACGAAAGTATTAAACACCTGCTATCAGCACCTACAATCAACTTCTGTAACCCTTCATAAAGCTGGTTTCTTATAAGACTGCCTCTTTTGCATATTTTTTGATATGAAAGCATGATTGGCTATTACCTAACATATTTGCATACTTCCATCTACCTCTGCAGCGAATTGCATCCTCTTCAATTCTGATTAGCTTCCGAAAATTAGCATTTTCATCTCCGTGCTTAACTTTTGGAACTGAGTGTAATTCTTGGTGATGTTCAGAATTAGTTTTTATTTATGTTTTCCTAATACATAGAGTTTCATTATTACAAGACTGAAAAACATCTATTTCTTCTGAAAATGAGAAAAATTACTCACTGCCTTATTTAGTTTCAATTCTATAATTGGACAAATGTTTATTTTATAACTTTTAAACACCTTTCTAAATACTGTATTTCTGAGGAGATTCTAATTGAACATATTCTGAAGTGGAACGCAGCTGTCAAATCTGACATTACTCTGCCCAGTCCGGGATTTGCGTTTCATACCGTGTCCACAAAATTCCTTAAAGGACTTTATTTTTGCAGTTGTTGGTCGTAGACATATACTGAGTCAAAAACATTTTGGGGCACAACAAGCTTCTAAACACGTTTCAAAACAGTAATTAAACATTTAACTTGAATGAAATCTTTTTCTTAATCTTAAGGCTAAATAAAACCAAAAAATCTTAAAATTATTATTAAAATTATTATTGGTGTTTTGAATTATGTAGTTCTTGGGTATAACGAGGAAAAATAAAAAAGTAATGATCCAAAAGTATTAGGCCATACAAACATATTAAAACCAATACCTTTAAAATACTTTTTTTTGCAATATATATAATCTCTTTTACTTCGTATGACTTCACTGAATCTCCTAGCCATGTACGCAAGATTTTGAAAAAGAACTGATTTGATTTTTTTGTCTAAACCCATTTCTGTTGGAAAGTTTTCCCTAAATTTGCTGAATAAGATGGAGGTCTGGGCTTTAGCAGGCATTCAGATTGCATGTGGACTCTTGTACAAAGTCTACCGTTTGCAGTAGCAGCTTTATATTTGGGATCATTGCTTTGATAAAATATGTAACCAGAGAATATGCCCATTTTTAGCGCTTTATTTTCAAGCTTTGTTTTAAAATATTTAACTAATTATTATATTAAATGATTCCTCAAAAACGGCATCATAATATGTGATGGTCTTAAATTGGTATAAAAACGAGATACGCCCTAGGCGTCGAAAAGAAAGACACATGTGCCCAATAAGTGCTGGCCTACACTAAAATAATGCATTGCATGTGTTAACCCTATAAATAAAAAAAGAAATAAATAAAATATTTCACTTATCCACTCTCGGTACAGTGCCCTTCAAAAATATACATATTTATTTTACCAAATTAGTTTATTTAATTGCTCATCAATAAATTTAGTTACATTCTTGATTATATATTATGACTCCATTAATTGGTTGAGCAACCACCACGTGCATGAAAATGGATCCGACATTTTCATGCACGTGGTGGTTGTTTCATGCACGTGGATTGTCGACATCGTTCGCTACTCTTCGCTGGAATCACTTTCTATCTCATACTTGCCTTTCTTGATGTTATACTTCTCGTGATGTGTCACTTATTTTTTGTAACAGAGATTAGTTGCGATGGTTTCCACATCGTCCATTAATTCTAGCTTTGGGTATATTTCCGTTACATCGCATTTCACCAATATACTCGTCACGTGCTCCATTTACCACCATGGAATACACAAATTCTGCAGAAGAATAAAACCACAATGGAATGCACAAATGGTGTAGAATACAGCTCCAGAAGATTTAGGATTATGCAGACTTAATCCTTTTCTCATTCTCTGCACCTCATGCTTTCTTTATTTATGCATTTGAATTTTGGGAAGTTAAAAAATCTCACATAATTTTCCAACCAATCCTTTAGGTACAGAGACTGTACTTTGTCTTTTAAAACTGATTTCCTGTCCTTATTATCCGAGAGATTTCACGTAAACGTAACTAACTATAACAGTTATTGGAGGAGCTAAGGCAAAAAGAATCAGCGCGATATTCATAAATTTTCAGTATTAGATTCGAAGGTTTAAATATAGAACCTCCTTCAGCTGCAGAAGTGCAAATCAGTTAATATATTACTCGTCTGTCATCTCTGGTACCAATGCTTTTAGTAAAGAGATTTACATTCTGAAATATTTAATCCTGATATGATATACATAATTTTCTATGAGGTATTTCATTGTGAGATTTGTACTGAGGCGTCCTCGGTTCTGAGGGAAAAGCATACCGAAGTTGATTGCTAGTTACTATCGGATGGCCCTGCGGGAGACCGGAGGTCAAATATTTTCTCTTCCTAACTTTAGTTATTTGAGAAATCCCGTGTTTCCGGTATCAAATTCAGACGGGCAGGATTTTGTTTAGGTACTTGAAAACAGAGTTCACATTGTTGTTTTTGACGCATAATGAATAAAGCCGAAGCAAAAAATGCAATGTCATAGTTGTTATAATTGACAGACATGGATACATAAAAACGATTTAAGGTATCACAAAGGTAAAACCCAATTTGTTTCTTAATTACTGTTGATAATTTTATCAAAAACTGAGATTATCAGTTATTAACAAATTGTGGATCATCTTGTTTACGAATTACAGTAAGTTTTCAGCCTTGTTAGTGACAACGAATAGATGATGTAGATTTATTATTATTTGTTATAGATTCGTGAAGAATCATTGCAGAATATCACTGAATATTTTCCCAAAATGTTAACAATTCATACGTTATATCATACACAAATAATGATGCAATTTCCATTGAAACACATTTCACAAGGATATTCAAACAATTTGAGTGTTATATATTCGAAACAGTAACGTAATCGTTTCGCCTCTTTTGAATATTTTGCAGCCTTTGCATAAGAAAACGCTTCCCAGTATAAATAGAAAATTCAAGTGGGATTTTAGTAAAGCAGTTTATATCCTTAAATTTAGAGAGACATAAAGTTTTAGAAAAGATAAAGTATTAAAAACAAAATCGAATTTCCACAGACAGTTATGTATATTCTAATGTACGAAAAACATTTTTCTTCATCTGTTTTAAGGATTAGATATTACGTATTTCACAAGCGATGATATTGTTACACCTAACATTTATTTCATAACAAACATTTTTTAAACATTTTTAAATTCATCACTGATAACTTGAGAAGACAGTTCGAAATTGAATAAATAGCAGAGAATGTTCATCTCTAATGGTGCTCTCTGAAACTCTGGCGGTTTGTTCGGATATTCTCATATTACAAGAATTTGTTTATTAAGCAGCAAGGAACCAAGCATTGTTTACTTCATAGGTTAGTTTATTGCTTAAAGTGAGAATCTTAAAAAACGGTGGAATAACTTTCGACGTTTCAGTTTTATTTATTTTACTTCAGTATAAATCAAACATAAAAATAAATCAGTACAAATTTCTGACTTTAACTCATGTATATATTTCGACTACAGTTATTGATTCGATGATTTACAATGATTTACTTATGATTTCGACTAATTTACTACGGTTTGATTAATGTTTTTATGATGGAGAGAAAGGTGCTTTTAGTAATCCAATCGTGGGCAGTTGCCTATTCAGCATTGGCGATTCCTAAGGCCAGAAGTGGTGGCCATTTTATTGTGGAGGCATCTAATAAGCGGCTACCGTTGCCTCCTATGAAGCGATGGACAGTTACAACCACGCCTACACCGGGATTCGAGCCCGGACCGTTTGCAGTGATTTTTGTACCGCAATAGGCTTCCCTAACCACTCTACTGTCTAAGCGACCGAGAGTGAGAAAGTAATATGCATCACATAAGAAAGTACGTGTAATTCTCAATTTCGATCGCTCCTGCACTTGCATTATTGTTACGAAATGCCCAGCCACGTTAAGATAGCTTCCCCGCAAGGGGGTTTAGGGTTGCCAGAAAATAACAAAAGATTTCAGGATTTGAAAATAACAAAGGATTTCAAGACAAAATTGGCGATACGCCGTAGACGGGTGGAGAACGAATTCTTACCGGTTTGGCCCAGAATGTTCTCGAAGGCAGCGAAAAACTACATAAACCCTGTCTGTACGCGAAGTAGCAGTCTAGTGTCAAATGTATCGCGAGTTGATGCATCGAGAGTGGGCATCGTGGAGGCTATCGAGTATATCGCCGAGTGCATCGCGAGTTGTAGAGTGGAGAGTCTCTAGAGTACGTTGAGTTCCGAGAACGACCTAACCGAGTCGGGAGCAATACTCTAGCGCTTTGCCGTGAAGCTGTCTTCACCGTTATAGCTTGATAGACTGAAGGCTGTGTTGTTGATTGTTTCAGCATGTTTGTCGTAGTTTTCCGACGACTGTAAAAGTGTTTTTGGAGCTGTCCTGAGTAATACTGGCTAATAAATTGTGTTCTCATTCTTCGTCAAATGCTGTCGTTAATCACTCCAAATCCGCGAACTCGTAAAAACGCAACACAGTAGATATGAAACATGAGATGCAAACAGAAAAGTCTGCTTATTTTCAGATACGGGATAGTACTGTCTGAAAAACTGTATGGTCAAAACCTAGTACCTTTTTAATTAATATAATGTCTGTTAAATTCAAATACACGTAGATGCTCGCTGCCACTTATCAGCTATTTTCGAATCTCAACAAATAAAGTATAAACTGATGAACTTACTAATGCAACATTCTCAGCGTATAGCAACTAACATAAGATCAGTGCTATAAAAATTCAATTCATTTAAAAATTTCGAACTTTTTTTAGATTTTTGTTAACCTTGATAACGAGGTTCAAACTATAATTTCTTCTAAGGCGCAAAAGAACTTAAAATTACTTTTCCTAAATACTTATTGTCCAACCAAAGAAGCTAAATACACTGCTTGCCGAGTTATTTGTGTTCTCTTACACTGCTGAACTATTAAACACAAGATTTAAAGGCAAAACATGTTATAAACGTTATTAGCCACTAATTGTGAATGTTACAAAACTAAAATGATATTAAATAACGATGAAATCTTTGGTTCAATATTTATGACAACACATCTCTAACACTTACGCTAAGAATACTATGTGATTGAATACTAAATTTCCTTAACTAGCCTAACCAGATTGACTTGGTTTATTTAATTATGGCAAAGCATTACAGAGCTATATGTTTAAGAGGAGGGATGCCTTCGTGGAGGGCTTTCCACCAGCAATGTGGCAGCTACACCGTCAAAACTGTAATAGTTTAAAATAGGGTAAAAGTGTTACACTATTTTGGTGTAGTTTCAGGAGCAAACAAATATGTTTGCCTCTGAAGAACAGGGAACTATCATGATTGCCCTCAAAATCGATAGAGTTTCATTCAGAACTTACACCAAAATAAAGCGCTGTTTTGCTTAATTTTAAATTTAATACTGGCGTGTTTCTTTTTCTGTTTGAAACTCTAATACAGGAGTTCGCCATGTGGGGGAAGGGGGCTTCATTGTTTAAGAGGGAATGTGATCAGCCTTTTATTTACCTGTTAAGTATTAGTTTCAATTTATAAATTTAAAAAACTGCTTTTATTCAAGTTTTAGTATTTATCAACATATTACATACTTTTTCTTGTTTAATTTATAAAACGCATTAAAAATAAAAATAATTTTAAAATAAATGTACGTGTATTTTTTGAGTTTTGTAAAAGGAGGGGACTTGATCGTCTAGCAGTGGCGAAAAAGACTGAAAACCACAGCTGCAGTAATTTCACGGTTGTCCATCAGCCTCCAAACTCTAAAGTCTCTGAGCACTGGTAGTTCGATTTCGAAAGTTTATGTGAATGAGTGAAAGGAAATTATGCAAAGACATTGGGTTATTTCGAAGCAGCAGACATGAAAAATGAGCAATGCCCTCGCCGGGACTCGAAGCTCGAACCTCTCAAATACGCGCCGAGTGTGCTGGCCATTACATCACGAAAGCATGTTAAGAAGGCGGGAGAAATATCTTGTATACTCCCCCTTTCAAAAAGCGACCGGAGATTAAGGGACTCAATCGCCAGACCTCGGTGGTGAATAATCATCATCCACCACCCTTTTTAGTTCGGGCGCCATGCACCATTGCAGAGATATTAGGATTTTTGATGCCGAGAGACGTGAAAAATGAGCAGTCGAAAAACTCGCCGGGACTCGAACCTCTTGAATACGTGCCGAGTGTCCTGACCATTACGCTACGAAGGCATAGTAAAAAGGCGGGGGCATATTAAGAGGCGGGATACCTTATAGTATAGCTTCTAAAAATTATGTAGATGCCTGGGATTCTTACTTCTGTACCATTCTTGAATATTCTTTATTAGCTGATATTTTCTTCAGCAACCCTTTGTTACATTTTACATAGTCATAAAGTCATTATATGGATGTTTGGAATTCCCTTTCAAATTTAATCATTCTTTTAGTATCGAAAGATATAAATGACTTCTTCCTGAAGTCTACATATTGTTCATAGTTAAAAAATCCTTTGTATTAGATGTGTATATGTATTATGCACTTAAGAGGTATAGGGTTCCTCACTTTTATTCTGCATATTTAAGTGTCAAGGAACCTAATGAGCTGTTAAGCGAATAATAGCTTGATTCAAAGAACAGAGAGCGTAAACTCAAGAAGGGTTAATTACCCTTTATTCACTCAAAATACGATTAACAGTCACCTCCTTTCTTCGGGCGTACAGCAAAGCCTCCACTTGGGCTTAAACTCAAAAAGTAAGAAATAAGAACTAACTAATAGATTTAGCCGAATGTAACACAATCCTAATGGAGTTGGCCTGTAATCTTAAGTTAGCCGGCGAACTATCAGAGGGCACGTAATAATACGACCGAGCGTAACAACTGCTTAGAGAGACGTAGCCCAAAGGCAAACGTGTACTACACAGGAATCCTTGCTCTCTCTGTCGAAGTCAGTTGAACTTGACTTTGATACTATTCGCTTCCTCATTTGCATTCGACGCGATTGCAAAAACACATTCTGGTAGGAAGTTGTAAGTTGAAACGAGATAAAGCAGGAAAGATGCATTAAATTAAAATATATCTTACAAGCAAAACTGATTAATTAGATGTTCATTTAGTCACATTTAAATATCTCGGACAAAATCACGGACGCAATTGAATATCCCGGACATCTGGTAATACTACTATAGACTGTTTCTTTAAAAAGGGCACTTTAAGGCCAAATCTTCTAATTTGCGATCGTAACGCGTGTCGCTATCACAGCGCAGCACGCATTTCCATGTATATCCTACAGCTCATCTGAGACTGTAGTGCAAGTCAGTCTTCAGTTGCAGGCCTTTCATGAAGCGAAACACGTTAACAGAGTTGAAATGTTGAAAAAAAATTAGGCGACACGCGAACCGTTTGCTGCGGCTGTAGTTTCTATGATTATGAGACAAACCAAGCAGCAGAAAATTACCCTGAAAGTCCTGCTTTGAAGTAAGATTATAATACAGGACGTGAGATGAATTTTTTGTTAATTGTAATATGAATTTAAAGTAATTTGATATATTATATAATATTAGCAGAACGTAAAATGAAGATTGAAATTTTAAAAAATGCTTTTTTTATTTTAAACTGTACAGTTTGTAAGTTATTTCATACGGATTAATTGCGAAAGGTTACGTTTTTAAAAAATCTTAATTTTATGAAAATTAGCACTTTGAAAACTGCGACTAGCCTGGAAAGATAAAATGGTCATCTTATATTTCACTGTGTATTAGCATTGGTTAAGGGGAGTTGATAATATGTTCATGATAGCGTAACTTAATGTAACATAAAGGTGTTCCGAAAAACCCTTGAGACTCCATTAATGATGTTTTTAAAGTCAACACCATTACTGTTAAAAATGACACGCTCAAGAACAAATCGTTATAACTTTTTATTTAATGAGACTAATTGCGTGTTATTTAAAATGATTACATTTCTACCATGAGCTTGAAACAGGATT
>KK117975.1:512627-546270 GCA_000611955.2 Stegodyphus mimosarum | reverse complement strand
AGGGAAAAAATGTTTCCAAAATTGTGAAGTTTTCTTTCCAGCGATAAGAGAGTAAAAGCTGGGAAAGTAATCTTCGAGTCCTGAAACACGTTTTTTGAGAATGAAGTGTGGTAAAGTTTGATTTTCAGTTAACATTATTCCACTTTCTGATCTTTTTTTAGTTTTTAAAAGAGATTTACAAGGAGCCCTGACTGATCTAAAGTAAAATTAAAGACGAAACGTAAGATAAACCAATATTTTGCTTTTTATTTTGATATTAAGAACATGGAAAGGTAGGTAAACTTCAATCATTCGTTTAAGTTGCCTAATGTAAATTTAACGCCTAATTCCTATATTAATGTCAATATATGAAGCCAAAATTTCCTGTTCAACAATAAACCATAAAATATGTTTTCTTCTTGTTTTTTTCATTATTTACTGGAAAACTTTACAGCCTTGTTTGTTAAGTAATTATCGTATGTGGGAAAAATGATAATTCAAACAATTTAATACAGAGTTCAAATTTTCTGATTGTTAATTAAACAGGAAGATTTTTTTCTACGGCTTACAGAGACGTATGTAGAACTAGGTGTTTTAGAAAAGCGTCTGAAGTTTTTTTCTTTATTGAAAGGTTTATGTTTCAGTCTAGAATCCTTGGTTGACGCATTTAAGTGCCTTTTTTGTAGATTCCCTGAAAAATAACGAAATAAAAAATAGTTTCAATATTTTTCATAAAAAAATTGGAAAAGGTAATGAGATAGATGTGATTATCAGATGTATAGAAGTTAGTTTGTTAACGCATATATGTTTGGACGGCGTGAAATGTATTAAAAAAGAGCGGATTTCTTCTTTTAATATAAGGGAGAGAAGAAATGATAACAAAGACGCATAAGTGCTTGAATATTTCATACATCTCCTGAAAATTTATTTTAAATTCTTACATAAAAGTTGTTTGTAATTTAGTTTGAGCGAAAAAAGGCTATTAGCAGGCATAGTATATCTGGTCTCTATGCTCATTAGTCGGCGATTTAAGTTTTCACGGTGGGCGGTAGAGGGTTTTGTCTGGCAAAGACCAAGGAAGATATATATGCACACACCCCTTAAAGTTTAGTTCTCTGATTTATAAGCTAGTTCTTCTGCATTCGTAGCATGCTTTCGTGGTGCAGTGGTCAGCACGCTTGGCGCGTACTTTGATAGGTTCGTGGCTCGAGTCCCGGTGAGGGCATTGCTCGTTTTTAATGTCTCTTTCTTTCACAAATTACCTAATGTCTCTACAACTTGACCATTTCCCTTCAGTGCTCCCCTAATCCCATATGCTCATACGGTTTTGTTGTTTATTAATGAATTTTCTAGCTACTAAAAGTTTAATATTGTAAATTATAGTATAAATAATTTGATAAATTTAACTATATTTTTTACTAAACGTCCACTTAAAAAGTTCTTTGCATACCCGCTACATTAAATTACTGTGAACGAGTGTTATAGAAATTGTACTGCCTATAAATTAGGCCATATGTATAAAAACATTGATTATCCCTAGGCTATTAGGCTCGAAACATGAATTTGCGTTGTTTAAGTTTTCATTCGAGTCTGTTGCTACTTGAAAAAACGTAGGATATTATTCTTTCATACTTATTCTGTCTGTGATTAATTAACAAACTAAACTATTTAAAAGTAACAAACGTAGTTCTTAATAATATTATTATTTTTTACCTTTTAATCTGATTGATTTATATAAAAATGCATTTAATTTATATGTCTAAATAAAAACATTAAATATTTTTATACAACGACATTATATGTTTTATCATATTTTAAATATACAGAAGATATATAACGTTCATTGTATGAAATACTTCGTTGTTACACTTGGTCCAGTTTTATTGATAAACACTTTTTATAAACCATAGTAAACTCTTTCGAGTGCTCGTAAAATCTGAAGCCTGTCATAGGTTTTTAATTTTCTTTTGTAATTTTTTGGTTTTTAATCTTTTTAAAACGCTTTCAAAAGCAACCGATTAAGTCTATACAATTTAATTTTGTTGTTAGCGCTAAGTCATTTAAAACAAAATTACATATTGTTATTGAATGGTATTATTGGATTCTACATAATCAGAATAACTTTATTTTAATTCATGATTCCTAAATAAAACGTAAGTTATATATAATGTAAAATACTGGATTTAAACACAGAAACCTTAGGTTTATGAAAATTCCATCCAATTTTATTCATAGAAACCTTAAGTTATTTCCTTAAGAAGTATTTAAGACTATTTGAAGTAAACCTTTCAAAAATTGCATAAAAAATCTGTTGCTGTGTAGTTCTGAGAATGTTATATTATTATAGTATTTTTATAATAGAAATCATTTTAGAATATTACTAACAATTCAAAAAAAGAAATCAATATATTTTGTTTTTAATCTTAAGCAAAATCTTATCAAATCTTAAAAAATTATTTTACTGAATCTCAGCTATATTTCTTTTAAAGTGTCATTCTTCTATTTGAGAAAGCAGAAAAGCAAAAAATATTTTATCTTCGCCAGCGATAACGTTCTCTTACATTTAAACATGACAACACTTTTGGCAGGTGTTGTAAAAGGCTGCTTAAAAGATGTACCGTAATCCATACTGTTAACCAATTTAAGTGACAAAAGGAGAGACATATAATGCCCGATTTCATAGACGTTCCGCATAATTATCAAGGATCTTAAAGTAAGTATTAACATTGTCTATATGTAAATAATTTTAGTGAAATTATAGTATATCTTGTATAATATAACATGAAAGACCTTACCGATTTTTTTCGACATTCCGCATAATTGCCGAGGGTCTTAGTATGTAGCATTCATTATTTTAATTAACCAAATTATTTTTAGTTTGAACTTTCCTATCGATATCTCAAAGTTTCAGTTGCTGCCCGAATTTAGCGCGTGCGAGATATTTATGCAAATCGCATATATCTGTTAGCAGTTTAAAAGGCAGGAGTTAACGAGGGGGAAAACAGTGCCTTGGATTTATCGCCGTAAGGCTGTGCGCGCAAAGATTTCCTCTGTCTACTGAAAGTTCGCCTTCATAGGCATTTGCAATTACCAGTGTTTGCTAGTAAAATTCGCATTATTGCATTTCACTAAGAGTTAAGCTTCCCTCGCCGTTATATAAGGTATATCTCCCACATTCTTAGCGTGCCTTCGTGGTGTAATGGTCAGCACACTGAGCCGGTATTTCAGAGGTCCGTGGTTCGATCCCCGGCGAAGGCAATGCATATTTTTCATCTCTCCGGCTTCTAAGAAACCTAATGTATCTACACTGGCGCCCGAACTAAAAGGGTAGTGGATGATGACTCTCCACACCCAGGATTTGGTGACTAGGTCCCCTAAAACCCTAGTCGCCCTTTAAAAAGGGGAGTATATAAGGTATATCTCCCACATTCTTAGCGTGCCTTCGTGGTGTAATGGTCAGCACACTGAGCCGGTATTTCAGAGGTCCGTGGTTCGATCCCCGGCGAAGGCAATGCATATTTTTCATCTCTCCGGCTTCTAAGAAACCTAATGTCTCTACAAGTATAAGTATACATATTGCTATGAATTTTGTATACATGTAAATAATTTGGTAATGAAGTTATAATAATCTCTTTTATAACATAAAATGAAAGACCTCAAGAAGCGAAGCTCCGACGAAAACGTGAGGTTACAGGGCAGGGCCATTTAACACTGAGGCAAATAGCTATCTCACCATATTGGCGAGATATCTCACCATATTGGCGATACCATATCTCACCCATATTCGCGCCTGTTTAATCTCACCATATTGGCGAGATAGCGCCAAACTAGTGGTGGCTTTGGGGACTAATTATTGTCACCAAATTTGACAAAATCAAATTGGAGAAATCATCAAAATTGACTACAAAATACTAACAAAATTGGCTACATTTTTATCCGGTCCCTGTTTAATTGTAATTGCTCTAATTCATGTGTAATGTAGCTGTAACCGTATTTGCTTTCGAGTAATTTCAAGAAATGGAAGGTATTGGAAGTTTCTCGGCGGCCAGACCGAAACTTTATAAGACTAAACAGAGCATCGGATGAGAGTAGACATCGGTGTATTGAGTAATCTCCGTACGAACTTCCGCTTTAGACGCGCTTTGAATTGCGTTGTGTATAACTTTGTTAGCAATTTAAAACGGGCAGTACTGATTGTCCCTGTCGTACTGAGAAGAGCTGTAAGAGCGCATTTGAGGGAAGTTCGAGAACTATAAGGTGTTTCTTTTAAAGTTCTAAGTAACATTCATATTGTTTAAATTAATAATTTTTCTCAAAATTTGAAATTTGAAAATTTTCATTTATTAAGTCAAAAAACAGCTTTAACACAACTTTTCGACATAACTTCCTCATCTCCTTATACTAAATCATTTCTCTCAGAAAACTGATCCCCACTTTCAGTTTCTTCACTTAATGCAATAAATTCAGATTCAGAACTCGTCCGCGGATACAGTTTACTGTTTTAGTTATTGTTCCAAACTTATGGCAAGGTATTTACAACAAATACATAAGTAAAATGCTCTCGCGGACCGCATAAAACTGCTTCGGAGACAGCATGCAACCCAGTGAGCCAACAGTTGAGACCTCTGCTACAAGAAATCGGGGGATTTCTTTATATATATGCGTTTTTGTAAACAGGTACGAAAGTAGATACGGAAAACATGTAACTAATGTGAGCAGTTTTGTTCAAAACGAAAAGGGCGAAAAGAGAAATTTCACCAAGTTTGGGTTACTTTGTACCATTCCAAAACGTTTTCTTATTCTGACTTAAAACGAAGTTACTTGAAGTTAACTGGCAACGAAATTTCTGTAAAATTAATGAAGTTAAACTAAATGGTTCTCATGCAGATCACCCTGAACTATCAATTTAATTTAATAAGTAAATTTACTAATATTTAAATATGTTTTCAGTATGTAAAGACAGGTTTTAGCGGAATAACAACGTCTACAAAAAACAGCAACATAAATCCCGTGGATTATAGCTAATAGTATTTCATATGCAGTAAGAAAATATAAATTACAATGATTCGTTTCCAGTTATTACAGCCGATTATGTTATTTACAGCTGTCAAGCGCCGTTTGTTGCCGTTTACGGTTTACAAAAAGAAATAAAAGCTGCGGAATAAATCGCTTTAGTTTTTCTACCTAAAGAAACTGATTGATTACGACTTCACGGTAACGGCAGCCGCTAGAGCATTAAAAGTTTTAAGATAAGAAGTATCTGAACAAAATGCTAAGATTAATAGCGATTCTCACATTCCTGAATTTAGATTTGCGCTACAAATTTATGAGCAGAAACGCTTAGCTCTCAATTTTTTCACTGATTGTTTAATATTATCAAGTAATTATAAAGACACTTTCAACATCATTAAATCCTTAATTTTGCCGACTGCTGCATATTTCTATTATGGTTCTACAGCAGATGCATGAATATATATTATTCAGAAGTTTGATATTTTGCTTTACAAAAATTACTGGGCTTTTCAGTGCAAGTAACTCCAGATATTCCGTTGCGCCAAATGAATATGTTAAACACTGATATTAAAAAAAGCTTTTAAAAGAAGAGATAAATTTAAGGTACTAACTTAAAAATTTGTACTTTGATGAATGATAATATGCAGCTCCAATGATAATATATAATTATGTGGCCATTTTTGGTATTAAACTAGGCAATCAGTAAGGAAAAGGTAAATTCTTTTGTTTTGATCAGATCACAAAATTGTGTGGCTACTCTGTGGTCAAACGTGTCGATAAAGGCTTAGAACTGGAGAGGGATCTTCACAGTAGTTGTGTTTCTCTTGTTCTGGGAATGACTCGTAAGAAGGAATAGTGAGTTAAGTAAAAGGTTCAAAGAAAAAAACATTCGGCCTGATACAGATCTCATAGCCATGAAAACACATTCGAGCTTCAGAAGAAAAAAGAACGGCAAGAGCGATTTAAACGACAGTGCACTTTCATACATGTTTCAAACTCGTATTGTTTCAAACATGTATGAAAGTGCACTGTCGTTTAAATCGCTCTTGCCGTTCTTTTTTCTTCTGAAGCTCGAATGTGTTTTCATGGCTATGAGATCTGTATCGCACAATCTTGTGCAAAAATGTTTAATAAGCGTAGATTTTCGAAAATACCCCTGAAATATGCCAAGTTTGAAAATATTCTGCCTCTACAGTTCGCAAAGCGCAATTTGAAAACCACTGCTTCTGATCCTTTAGAGAGCTTTAGGAGCTGAAACCCATTTTTACAAATTTCAACTACTAAGCTCTTGGGCAAATGCATAGCTACCAGTTTTGAGTTCAGCTGCTGCACTGACTTCTAAAGGGATAGGCCAGACTTAAATCCTGGTTAAAGGACAGACGTTTAGTGACTTTCTTTTTCTAACCACAGCTGTTATTTCAATCCACTGCATATGCTGCGTTCTAGACAATATTTCCGATTTCAAAGCAGCAAAGTATGTAATCAGTTTGGCCGTTCCCCGGAAAGTTCCTAATAAGTTCCTTGGCGTCTGAAACAATATTTTGAAGGAAGCAAATTCATCTTGCACACATCAACTTTGTTCACAATTTGTCACCCAAAATTTAATCGAATGCAAAAGATAGAGTTAGCAATTAATGTAACTCGAGAAAGTAAAGTACTGATACAGAAATCGCATCTAGATACGGTCACTTTTGTACGCAGCTATTTTGATAACATTAACCGACCGCTAATATTAAGCGATGCGAAGAGATAGCCTTCAAAGTAGCACTGGAATTTAACTAATTTAATACAAATACAATTAGAAACATATAAAGAGTGCTTTCAGGAAATTCTAATTGAAGAAATGTTAAATTGTATTTATGAACTTGTAGAGTCATTAGGATTTTTTTTGAAGCAGAAGTCACGAAAAATGCGTAATGTTCTAGCCTGGACTCGAAGCTCGGACCTCTCGAATACGTGTCGAGTGTGATTATTACACTACGAAGGCCTGCTAAGAAGACAGGAGAAATAAATTACATACTCCCCCCTTTTAAAACTCTCTAACCGACAAGGCCGTATATATAAGGCCTAGAATATTTTTGTGATATCTGTAAGAACGTATATATACGTGCATATTAAAATATGTCAAAGACATTAAGGCAATATATTAAAAGAACATAAATCCAGGTATAAAATGCCAGGAGAATTTTTACATTAAATCAAGGAAATAATGTTTTCTGGTGTAGTTTTGGAAAATTTGTGCTTTCTTAGTGAGGTAGGGTGAAAGGACGATTGGGGTTTAGGGGACCCAGTCGTCAAATCCTGGGGCTGGAGCATCATCATCTACAGTCGTTTTAGTTCGTGCACCATTGTACAGTCATTAGGATTTTTTTTGAAGCAGGAGTCATGAAAAATGAACAAATGCCCTCGTCACGACTCGAAACTCCGACCTCTCGAATACGCGTGGAGTCCGCTGACCATTACAATACGAAGGCATGCTAAGAAGATGGTAGAAATACCTTATAAACTGTTCATATCTTTAACGCAATAGTTATGAACTGTTTATAATATTTATCGAAATTATTTGACCTTAATCTTAATACACAAAGGACATCCCTCCTTCAATGAAAGGGAACATGCAAATCTAAAATTTAAAATCAGGCAGAAAAGGTAACCTTAGTTTGGTGTAGATGTTTTCAGGGGTTCCTAGCCCCCAGAAGCACGTAAAATCTTGTGCAATTTTTGTCTTCTTCTTTTTTTTAATTCTGAAGAGGAGAGGGACCTGTGACTGATCACTCTCAAGGTCGATAGAGATATTCAAATCCAAGCCAAAATTAGGTTAATTTTTTTGCCTAAATCTAAATGGTTGACTAAGATCGAAAACAAGCTGTCTGGCGACTTAATCTCTTACTTCGTGACATTTTTCTGACATTAACCGCAGTCTCGTCAAGTAGTGTCTACCATATCTAAAATTCTATCCGAACATTTTCTTTCCTTTTCCTTACTTAGTAAACACCTTCCTCAAAATCAACTTAAACGACTTTCACTCGTTCTGTTGTAGATCGCTGCCCAATTTCGTCGTCCAAAAATGATAGAGAGAACTCTTTTAAATGTCTGCAATGCGCATTTCTAAAGAATGTCGAATGTTTTACTTAGCCGAGATAATTAACCTACAGCAGTGGTCTAAAACTGGCTGCAAGGAAAACGCATGCGGCCCGCATATAGCGCTACAAAGATTTCAAAATTTTAATTATTTGATGTCCGAGTTTACATTATTTCCATTGCCATTAAAAAGGTAACATGGAAACATCAGAAAAATCTATAAATAGAGCTAACTAATTTGCAGTGTGATGTAAATCGTATTCAGAGATTTGAAGATGCCGATTTCATTGACTCTCATTCGCACTTACAGAAGAATAAATAAGCTCAGTTACGAAAGTTTGCACTAAGAATAATCACTTTGTTTCAAAATACTTTTATACGTGAACAACTAATTTTTTCACAGTTGAAAATTAATAAGAAAACACACCGATAGCATCCATAGTCCGTAATGAACATAATAATTTCTCTCCAAGGCTATAAATTGCTTAACAATCGAAACTCCATCGATTGTCAAATTGTAGTTACAAATAAAAAAGTTTTTAATTATTTACGTATAAGCATATATATTTTCATTTATACGTGGAAGGTAAATTTCATAAATAAGAAAAGTAGACAATGCTGCCATTATGTGTCCTCAAGTTTGGTCTCTCGTGAAAAATGTTCTCTGAAAACTCAGAAAGTTTTCATAATTTGCTTAGTATTAGTTTAAATGAACGTAAGTTATTTAATCTTTAATTAAACGTGTTACAATTATTTGAAATTGAAATTTTAATATTTATTTATCAGTATATTTGAATTACAAACCATAACGAATGAAAATGTATTGCAGGTAGCAAACTTTAATTTTCAGGTAGAAAATAAATATGTATTTGAATTTTTCATTTGCGATTTTATCATTATTGTTTATGTGTGTTTTAATAACTAACTAGCTAAGAGAAATTTAAAATTTGTTTAATATGTTTTTTATTTTCCTAAGAAAAATATTCAGTTTATTTAAAACAAATTGTGGGCCGTCAGTTGCTTTTATATCTTGCATTTCACCCGTTTGCGTTAGTTGCGCTTTGACAACACTATCCTACGTTAGAATAATTACATTTTTCACTTGTAGGTGCTGCTCTAATTGTGTTGGAAGTTAATGCAGTGGTACAGCAGAACTTGCAAGGCAATTAGAATTACAAAGTTTCAGTATGACAATCGTCATTCATTGGCCGTCAGACGGTTCACGACATTCTGCACAGCATCCAAAAAGGATTCTGCTGTACTTCCTATCACATGATGGCAAGTAACTGCTTTCAGTAGGTCAATGAAATCGCCTGACCAATGTATACCTGTGACTTCAAATAGCTTCGTAACAAAAGTCACAAGGTGTAAGATTTGGAATTTTTGTTGGCCATTCTTACGGAAAAAATCTGATGTATACACCACATGACTTCCTTGTACGGAATATTAAATTATATGCATTCTGCATTTCATTTAAACTTATTAGATTGAATTAAATCTACTTCGTCGATACCGCATAAATCACTGTAGAATAAATGCACTCATTAGAATCCACTATATTTCCTTACCATGGCGACACTCTGGCAATAGGTTCCCTTAACAGCGTTATATTTCCTTCATTTTATAACTTCGAATGCACAAAAATTATGCATATCATCTGAAGAATTATCTAATCGTTGCCACATTTTCCATTTAAATACTATAATAAATAAAACTAAAACGATGTATAACCGAAATTAAACAAATGAAAAAGAAACTGTTTTTCACAGACGATTCAGTATTTCTCATTCAATTAATTTAGTTCTCTCTTCGCGACAAGGCAAAAATACATTAAAAACTCAAAATATTTATATTGAAAATATCGAAGTAAATCTCAAACGCTTATTTTCTCGAATAAATTCTAGAACAGATAAAGCATGATTTAATTCGCAATAATAGTAAAAGAAGGCGTTATATTTGTTGTTGCGAAGCTGAGTTCAGGTAGGTTGGCAACAAATCCACTATTCTGCTAAGTTTCAAATGTAAACAAATATGTCCGCCATGAGAAAAATGATTAGGCTTAGCTACACTTAAACAACTTTAAATTGTTGATAATTCGACAAATCTTGCCTGCAAATTTACTAAAGGCATAAAAACCTTAACCGGACGAAAAGAACAACATAATTCAATCATTTTTAAAGCAAAAAATACACAATTTACCAACATATAAGAATAAAAAACTGAGCTCAATGAGCCGAGTAACAAAATAAGTATACATGTATATATATGTATATATGTATATATATGTATATACCAAAAGTACGAGTATATATATATATACTCGTACTTTTGGTGCCGCTGATTGCAACCAAAATAGGAGGTGCACATCGACATGCTATAGCACTTCTAGATACAAAATTCCAACGTTCTGAGGCTACTCGTTTTTGAGTTGTGCCAGATACATACATACACACGTTCGTACGTAGGACGTACGCACAGACGCCACGAAAATAGTCTCTTCAGAATCCCCCTTCTGCATAAATGTAACATCGTAGAGCATTTGCCTCTCTTGCAATAAGAGAATGATGTGATTTTTTAAAAGCACTGCGTAACCCTCGATACAGATGGAAACAGTTCGAAATCTTTCCGCTGTGTTCTCCTTTAAAGATGAAGGAACCTTTAATGAATGGCGTAGTGAACAAACACTATGCTGTCGACTCTGGCTGAAGCAAAGGGCCATCCATAAACTCACAATTATATATAAGTTCACAAGCGACAGCTGTGTTATTTACACTTCCATAAAGTGTAAAGTGCGCCTCACGAGTCCATAAAGCAGCAGTCCGCATGTTTCCCTTCTGCTGCAAAGAAAAAACAATTTTCAAATTCTTGGGGTTTTTTGAAATCGGTTGGCTTCAGTTTTTGTTGATCGCCACACAGTCCCTAACGAAATACCAATTCTCTGAAACCAACCGCTACAGAGCACCTGTCAGTGAAAAATGTGAATATTCTAAGAATAAGTGTCTCGATATTAAAATATGCTCCCATATTTTTTGTGCAATTTTGTGAAAACTGCATCCTGCTATTGCTTGTACTTAATAAATTATTAAATTTTTTACTTTTTTTTGCTATTTTTGAACCCCCCGATGCTTTATTATTGATATTTATATGTGTTCATAAGAAACATGTTGCATTCGAATAGCATCATTTTATTCGCCCATAAACCACTACGGTATGTGCCAATATAATTTGAAAAAGAAAGTATTATTGCGATTTACAAACAGTATATCGATATATAAATTTCTGAATTAAAATAACTTCGGAATTGTTTCTACTTTCTTCGCAAATCGCCCAACTTGGTATACCGACAAACAATGCCCTGCACTAATTTTAAATGTAAAGATCTGGTGCCCGAAAAATAGCAGTAGCTGTCATAACTGCAATTTTCAAGGCCACGTGAATAGTGAACGCTGTGATTGTGCAGTCTAACGTGACATCATAGCAAAAGGGGAATAAACAAAAACGGCAGTAAACGCTACACTAAGAAAAAAAATTACGGCTCCAATAAAATATATATAAAAAAAATATATATAAATAATTTTATAAAAATCTGAAAGCTTTCAGATTTTACGTTACGCCCGAAGGTGCATTTTTTTAACGTTTCGTGTATTACCTTTATTTATTAAATATCATGTTACGCTTAGACGATAAAAGTCAACTCAACAGCGATATTGCAAAATAATTTTAAACCGAGGCTATCTATAGAATTTCCGGTACACAGTCTCGCGCGCTGGAGGTAAAAATGGTTTTTTTTTTCGTATAGTGTTGCAACTGCACGCTTTGAAATCGTTGAGTTGTTAAACAAAAATTCCTTAAAGTTTTACAAAATTTGAAATAGATAGTAAAACAAATTCTCAATACAAATTAGGGCTTCCAGATGCCCATATTCGGTGGAGGATTACGTTATTCAAAATTGGATGGCTCTAGGAACCGTTGTTTTGTCACAATGCGAGAAACATACATACATTTATACACGTTCTTCATTATTTAATTTCTTTAAATATAATACAGGACTGTAATATTTGGTGGCAACAAGTTTGAAAAGTGAATTAACGCAAAATGGCAAAACGAAATTAACAGCCCTTCTGAGCTAACGTTCCTTTGTGCTAAACGTACGAAGTACACAAAGATATGTTACAAATTTTTTAAGCATAACAGAGGTTTCAGTTACTTATTTTAATCACTAGATTGGAGACACTACAACATGATTGGTTAATAATTTGAGTGGAACGACAATTGCAGGGATCGATATCTATTTTGATGGGAAGCTGCGATAGAAGGATTAGAGCCGAAAATTCTATTGGTTTTTCAGCTCTCGTGTTCAAGAGCGCGTAAACTGCTTACGAATGCAAACAAACTGTCGATGAAATCTCTCAGAAGCCCTTGACCCGCCTCTTCGGATGGCTTGGCAGTCAGTTCAAAAGACTAGCCGATTTAACTGCGGCCATTTACCGCCGCGGATTCGGGTCAAATGCGAGTTTTCCCTTTTCATAAGAGAAAATGCTTAAAAGAGAAAAGAGATTCCGTATGTAGGTGAATGCCAGTGGAAATAGGTCGGTGCTCAGAAAGCGATCGACTGATTCTCTCCTTTCTTCGCTAGGATCACTCTCGTTCACTTTCTCCTCCCCCTGGGGTTCTGTTGCACTTTCGATGATATAGAGGGCGCTTCTGACAGTAGTGGTAAAACAGTGGTCTCAAATTTGCTGCATGCGGGTCCAATGCTGATCGGAAAAACAGCTGACGGAGCAGCAATTGTTTAACAAAATTTAAAAACATTATTACCCCCTAAAAATAAATCTAAAAAAAAAAATAATAGTAAATCCGAAAGCTTTCAGATCTTATATTACGCCCAAATGGGCGCATTGTTAACGTTTTGTGAATTACCTTTGTTTATTAAATATGTTCTTCGCATTTAAACCACAAAATTCAATTGAACAGCAACATCACTAAATAATTTAAAAAGAGCATACCATTAGAGTTTCAAAATAACAGTCTCGCGCACTGGCCATAATTTTTTTTTAGTACAAGTCTTGCCATTGCTTGCTTTGAAATCATTGGGTTTGTTAATCAAAAATTCGTTAAAGCTTACACAATATGAAATAGATAATAAAAAAGTTCCAAATTCCATATTTGGGTTTCCAGATGTCCATATTCGCGTGTAGGACTACGTTATTCAAAATTTGATATCTCTAGGTACCGTTGTATTTTCACAGCGCGAGAAACACACATATATTCATGAAGATTCTTCATTATTTAATTTCTTTAAATATAATGCAGAGCTCTAATATTTGGTAGCGACAATGTGAAAGTTGAAACGCCGTTTAAAGTGAACCAACGCAAAATGCCAAAACGAAATTAATAGCCGTTCTGGGCAAATTGCCCCTTTGGGCTAAAATAATAAATACATAAATAAAAATTAAATTTGACGTTCTGAATGTTTATTAAAACATACAGAAATAATAATAATAATAATGACACAAAGGAAAAAATCAAATTTATATTTATTTTCTACCTAAAGTCGGTATTTATAAGAAATTTCTGTTGGCTATACTCTGTAATTCAAATTAATCGACAGTTAAATATTCAGTTTTAGATAAACATTCATTTCAAGCAATTCAAACATGCTGAATTTTACATTAACCGGAAATTTCAGAATATTCAAGTACAACCAGTTAGAAAACTAAGTTTACTGACTGGACTAATGTGAAAAATTCTCCCACCTTACCATAGAGCAGTTCCTAGTGACCTACGCAGTGTTCTCGGTCTAAAATTGTTCGCGGGCCACATTTACGATCTGAAAACAGCTCACGAGCCAGAAATGTTTTTAACAAAATTAAAAATTTTTATTAACATATTAAATAATATGTTAAAGTTAAATAAATGTTAAATTTCGCTTATTCAGTATTTTTCCAAACACACAAACAATAATAATAATATCCCAAAGGAAAAGAATTCGAACTTATATTTATCTGAAATTAAAATATAGGTAGTTGTAACATACTTTTCTTCTTTCCAGTTTGTAATACAAATGCGTTGATAACAAAATATTAAATTTTCTGATTGACATTTACTTAAAATAGTCCTAACATGTTTAATTAATCATTAATTAACTTACTTTAATTTAAATTCGAAGAAATTCTGAAAACTTAAACTTTTTAGAGAAAAATCTCCAAGTAGGACAGCACTTAAGAATAAATAATGAAAATTCAGTCTCTTTCTCTTATTCATTAAATTTTTGTTCAGCGCATAAATAAAAATACATATGTTTGTGAGTAAATGATTATAAACTCTTTACTGACGGCGTTTCGATTTTGATAATGTTCGTAGTCTTGGTGAGGAATTATTAGCCCAAAGGGGCGCTAGTCCAGATGAGCTATTAGTCTCGAAACGGCATTTTGCGTCGGTTCACTTGCAGATTCACTTTTCAGACTGTTGCTACCAAATATTATCGCCGGCTTTATATTTAAAGAAATTAAATAATGAAGCATCTGCATCAATGTACTTGTGTCTTTTGCATTGTGATAAAAGTACGATACATAGAGCCATCAAATTTTGGATAACGTAGTCCTCTATGGAAAATATGATATCCGAAAATTTTCGCGATTACAATACTTCCATTTTACTTCGTACAAGGAAGCAAAAATGTAAACATACGAATGAAATACTGTAAATCTTCCAGCTTTATGTAGGCACTTCTGTGTAATAACTTACATTAAAGGTAATAATATTGTTACTCATTTTGTATTTATTTAACTATTGTAATAGAATTGCAATTCAAATCGTTTTATTTTCCCCTGCAATGCAGCACGTGGCGAAATTGAAAACAAAACTTCGCCGGAAAAGTAAAAATACAAGAGCGCGTGCATTTAATACAGATATCTCGTAATTGTATGGTTTTGCTATCCAGAAAAATCGGGAGAAAATAGATTTTATGAAAATGTTTTCGTGATGATTAAGAAGCTTATGAAAGCCGATTAAAACATCCCAGCTCAGTTGTTTTAAGCGACCTGGTATTGTTTAGTTAATGCTGTTATTGTCTCTAGCGAATTCGATGTGAGATCGAATTAACTTTCTCTGTATTTTGAATTTGAGTTCTGTTTATATTCTAGCAGTTTAAAAATATAACTGCTACGAAGTATTGTGATATTGTACAAATACCTCTGAGGAAATATTTCAGCATTTTGTTTTATTTCTTGTGAAAAAAATAAATTTTATTAACTTTTTATCGACTTGTGCATTCAATCCATTACGAAGCCGTACTCGTGCAACAATATTGAAAGAATGCATTGAAAAAGTTTAGATTACATTCTAACAGCTCAAGAAACGGTTTACCGCCTTAAAAAATTTAATTAAAAATATTCTAAGTTATGTAACACATGGCGTTATAACATCTTTTATTACCAGCAACAAAGCTGTAGTTGTTCCAACAAGTTATCAGGTGGATTCATTACAAATTAAATAAATTTAAAATGCCAACAAGTACAATTATTACGTTTAAATGCTCAGTTTGTTGATCAATAGCGGATTAATTAAATCTGAAATTAACTTTGCCGAATGGTAACACTCTGAGACGCGGCTATGCCTGAGGGCACGTGGAAGATAAATTAATTTTTTTTATGTTCAGCGCGGTGGCAATACTTTTAAAAATGCAAAGCTAATAAATTCTGCTTCTAGAGACTTACTATAGTATAATTATCTTTGTCATCTAGTATTCAAACAATATGCACTTATTATCGAATTCAATGCTAGGATTTACGTTTTTTGCATGTTCTTTAAAAATTTCGAAACTATTGACGTGGACATAGATGTTGCGCTCATCATTTGCATGAAATTATTCATTTGCTTCCAATAATTTAAATTTCTGGGTAATAAATCATCATTTATATCTTTCAATTATTTTTACTTTTAAAAACATCGAAATTAATAATAAGGATATAACAAAAAATGTATCCTTCAGTACTAATAAATGTACTAATAAAATATTAACGTATACCACTTTAATTGTTAAATTAATATTTCCTTATAATTATTTAATATATCCTTAATTTAAAATTTAATTTATTTTAATTTATAAGCACTTTAATATGTAACTATTTTAACATTCTACAGAATTTATAATTAATTAATAACACGAACGAAACATGAAATATTAATTAGTAAAATTTGAACTTGAAAATTATTATTAATTTGTATTTAATACGTTATTTATTAGTCCAAAGGGACAGTTTGCCCAGAAGGACTATTAAATTTGTTTTGGCATTTTCCGTTGATTCAACTAAAAGCGTTTTTCGCTTTTCAAATTGTTGCCACCAAATATTATCGCCCTGTATTGTATTTAAAGAAATTAAATAATGAAAAATTTACATAACTGTATGTAAGTTTCTCGCATTGTGATAAAACAACGGTACCTAGAGCCATTCAATTTTGCATATAGAATGTTTCCACCGGAATATGGGCATCAGGAAGCCCAAATTTTAAATCTGGAATTTGCTTCATTACTGATTTCCTATTTTGTAAAACGAATTTTTGATTAACACACTCAAGGATTTCAAAGCGAGCAATGGCAACGTTGTACAGAAAAAACATTTTTATCTCCAGATCGTGAGACCGTGTGTCGGAAATTCTAAAGATAGGCTCATTTAAAAATTATTTTGCGATGTTGCTCTTGAACTGCATTTCATGTTTTAAGTGCGAAGAACATGCTATTTAATAAATAAAGGTAACACACAAAAGGTTAAAAAAACGCCCCTTTGGACTTAGTTTAAAATCTGAAACCTTTCAGATTTTTCTTTTTTTATAGTTTAGTTTACTTTATAAGTAATTGAATGCCGCGTTACGATTAATTAATAACACTAATAAAATATTAAGTATCAAATAATTCTTGAAATAACTCTTTGAAGCATTGAACTGCAGAGTAATGCTAAAGTCCCATATTTTCTGCACCCCTATGAGGATGAAACAAATTAGATATACCACCCGGTGACCACCCGGTGAATATATAAATGTGACCACCCGGTGGCGAAGTGGCTAGCGCGTCGTGCAGTTGCACCATGGGTCCGGGGTTCGATCCCCGGGCTGGGCAAGGTTAACTCAGCCTTTCATCCCTTAAGTGGATCAATAAAATGAGTGCCAAGTTCGCTTGGGGTCCAAACACCGGAGGAGTCTTGCGAAAAGCTGACCACTTGTCCAGTGCATGTGCTGATGCACTCCGTGTTCCAAAAAAGTGAAGAAACCAGTGTGGCCCACTAGGCCTGTTAAGCCACTAGGGCTGTTAAGCCAGTGAATTAAGGTTTAGACATACAAATATGTAAACAGCATGATGATGCACGGTTTCCTGGTATTTCAGTTTAAAATTTTAAATTTGTAAATCTCTTCTTAGTAGTTAAATTGTAGTGTTCGTAAACAGCAGCTTGCAGCTCCTCAGAGACTAAAAAAAAAACTCTACAAAAAGAGCTGTACATTTTCAATTGATACTGAATTAGATTCGGATTTTTATAAGAATGTAATTTTAGAGGATTCAAAGAAAAATGTTAAACGTTTCTTCATATTGCTTACTTTTCACTGCCATTTCTATAAAACAGTCATATTCTATAGTTTGATTATTTACATAATTCTTTAGCGAGCGAAGCGAAGGGAAGAAGAGGATGAATAAGAATCCCCCCACCAAAAATAATTGAACTATTAAAATGCCACCCAGTATCTAAAAATGATTATCTTGGTCTCTATAGCAATAATGATCGAAAGAACAGAAAAACTTCAAATCCAGTTTGCCTGTGGCTTTCAAAGTGTCTGAGTCACAAAATTCAGACACAAAACGTACTTTGATTTGCTTGTCCCAATTATTAATGTCCCAGTAGGGTGTATGCTATATGCTGCATTCACATCTAAAATAGAAATAAGAAACAGAACGTGCTGGACGATTCTGGATGATACGTGGGCAGAACGAATGCTTCTAAACATGTGCTATGTATACTACATAATCAGAAATGAGAAGAAGAAAAATACTGCATTTGTCAAGATGATGAATTCCACTCCTTGAACTGACTATAATAGTTTCATCGTTGTTCTACCACTATCATTGTGTAATCACTGTCATAAAACGAAAACTGTCATATCCCACTAAAATGAGTATAATCGCAATCTGAAGGCATTAATGCTCTGATAACAGAACTGGGGCACTCGAATTCTCGTATCCCACGAGTCTTGGAAGAATATTCGAGACACGAAAAATCGAATCTTCGCAGTTCGTTCGTTCATCGTCGGGGTCTTCTGAAACATAAAAACAACTCTAACCTAAAAAAAAAACTTCAAAGATTTTTAACTTTAAATGCAAAACGTACTTTGATTTCCTAGTTTTATACTTAGTTTTATTGAAGATTAAACTAGTTTATAATACTAGTACCTAGTTTTATTGAAGGTTACACTAGTTTATAATACTAGTAACTAGTTTTGTTGAAGATTAAACTAGTTTATAATACTAGTACCTATTTTTGTTGAAGATTAAACTAGTTTATAATACTAGTACCTAGTTTTATTGAAGATTAAACTAGTTTATAATACTAGTACCTAGTTTTATTGAAGATTAAACTAGTTTATAATACTAGTACCTAGTTTTGTTGAAGATTAAACTAGTTTATAATACTAGTACCTAGTTTTATTGAAGGTTAAACTAGTTTATAATACTAGTACCTAGTTTTATTGAAGATTAAACTAGTTTATAATACTAGTACCTAGTTTTATTGAAGGTCACACTAGTTTATAATACTAGTACCTAGTTTTGTTGAAGATTAAACTAGTTTATAATACTAGTACCTAGTTTTGTTGAAGATTAAACTAGTTTTATTGAAGATTAAACTAGTTTATAATACTAGTACCTATTTTTGTTGAAGATTAAACTAGTTTATAATACTAGTACCTAGTTTTATTGAAGATTAAACTACTTTATAATACTAGTACCTAGTTTTATTGAAGATTAAACTAGTTTATAATACTAGTACCTAGTTTTGTCGAAGATTACACTAGTTTATAATACTAGTACCTAGTTTTGTTGAAGTCTAATAAAATCATTTGTATTACAAAAAATGCCACTCTTGCAATTTTAAAGATATCTAAGTCATCAGTGTCACTTCGTGGCAACTCTGTTTCACTGTTAATCTAGTTCAAATTTGCCAGAAATTTCATGTAATTGATGCGTTAAGCTTTCTCGAAAATTCTCCAAACTAATTTTCAAATCGTCACGATAATTCTGCATATAGATTGCCTGCAGCCATAACAAGTCATGAATATTTCTAGTAACTTTTACTGAGGTATATAAAATGTGTTACTGACGACTCAAGTCAGGTGATCTACTCATCGCCCAAACATTACCCTCAAACTTTAAACTACTAGCTACTTAAAATAATTATTATAAAAAAGAAAACATCGGATGGGACACCACATGACTTCTTTGTACAGCCTATTAAATCATACACAATTCTTGCAACAATTCATTTAAACTTACTTCTTCTAATTATTCTGTCTCAGGAGACATGTTGAAAACGACATAACTGCAGATTTTGAGATTAAATATCCTGCTCAATGTTTGTCCTATTGGACTCAAACTTACTATATTTTTATTTTTTCATAACGAGTGTAAAACTTTCCCAAATATAAGAATAGGAACCGGAGACCGCATTAAAAGTTAGATTTTGTTATTTGTCCAAAATTACTTTCTTTTTTTAAATTTAACATTGGCAAAACATGAATATTTTTGTCATTTAAATCACTTCTGTATTTGGAAGTGTATGACAGTAGAGACATTAGATGTTTTTTTAAAGCAGGAGAGAGGAAAAATAAGAAATCCCCTAGCCGGGACCCGAACAATGGACCTCTCGAATACGCGCCGAGCGTGCTGACCACTACACCACGAAGGCATGCTAAGAAGGCGGGAGAAATACCTTATACACTCCTCCTTTTAAAGGGCGACTGGAGATTAGGGGATCCAATAGCCAAATCCTGTGGGTGGAGAATCATCATCCACTACCTTTTTTAGTTCGGCCGCCACTGTAGATTAGTTAGGTCTTTTTGATGCAGAGACATGAGTAATGAGCAAAGCCCTCGCCGGGACTCGAACCACGGACTTCCCGAATACGCGCCGAGTGTGCTGACCACTACACCACGAAGACATGCTAAAAAGGTGGGAGAAATACTTTATACGACTTTATTCTGTATGACGTCCTTTATTCTGTTCGTACGTACAGCCGACATGCAAACAATAGTCAAAATGGATATTTCCATTGAATTATGACACTGGAAAATTTTCGCGATTACAGTGCTTCCATAACTTCGTACTAGAACATAACAGAAAAACTATATAACGATTTTAACAAATTCTAGTTAGTCTAATTCAAGGGTCTAGCTAGCAATTAATAATAATAGAAATGGACTGCATTTATTGCTTTTAAATCGTTTAATTTGTTAATTAGCAATATGCAGATTAAATATGGAAAAATAAATATGTTATGCTTTGCAAAATGGCTTAACAGTGGCGCGCAGAAAATAAAACCACTTCTATTCGAACAGTGGCAACTAATTTTTTAAAAAATTGGCTATGATTTTTATTATATTTGAAGAAAAAATATCTTAAGTTTTGCCGAGGAACAACACGTTTTCTTTTAAAACTGCGAAGTTTTTAATTAAATTTGAAATATAAATATCCTTACTGAGTAGCAACTCATTGCTTTTAAATCCATGAGTTTGTACAAAAATTCACTAAATTAATACAAAATGTTAATAAATCTAAACTAAATTGGAAATTGAAAATTCGAGCTTCGTAGTGCAACAGAGATAATTGCAAATATTAACTCTTACTAAAACACATTTTTATCAAATTATATCTGGAAAATTTATCACAGGACTCAAGAATTTTATTTATTAAATTTCATTTGAATATTTTAACAAATAAATATGTTTGTATTTTTAAAAAACGTTTCTTTTTCAAATTTACTTTTCTTTAAACACAGCTATCAAATTTTGCTTAATTTAAAAGCATTTAATGCAGTAGTGTAAAATGTTTTTTCTATCTCCAAAGGATAAATATTTAAGATTTCGATTAAAAAAATTTAAGATTCACCCTTACACTAATATTCATTATGTATTTATATCTGTTTCGATGCTCTTTTCGCTTTAAACCAAAATTCTATTGCGTTCTTTGGCTCTAAGTTCCATAGCATCTGATCATCCGACATTATAGGATTACTTTATCTGATTATTCAATCTATTAATACTTTCTGTGGTAAACGAATGCTTCACATCAAGACAGAAGACCCAAATTAAAACGCAAAATTAGCGAAAGCAACAGCCTTGTGTTTGGCGTAATTTAGTCAAGACTATCAATTTCGACAGCAAAGATGTACTGGTCCCTCTTCATCAGGAGCAAAGAAATCGTGCCTCCTAAATGGCACTTATAGTTTTTTCTTTGGTAAGGAATATGCATCCAACGGTTAGACAAAAAGTAAATCACATTCCAGTTTAATGTCCCATCTGAAATCGCTTATGATCGAGAACCCTTGCGGGAAGTAAAGGAAGGATTTCTTTCTTTATCTTATTGGCTCTAGGACACAGTTAACAAGATATATCTCTACTCATGTATTACAGTCCTCTTGTAACCGGCATCCAGTTAACCGGGAATATAAAAATAGTGGAGCTTTTGGAAGTTCAAGTTTAAATTCGTAATTTTAGACTGTGGGATAAAAAGATATATTATGGACTAACAGTCTAAAGATTTAAATGTGAAAACACTTGCATTATGGTTTTGCAAGTCCAATGTAACAATCCTTACCTAACAAGTGAATTATTCAGAATATGAAGATGAATTACCTTTCCTTTTTATGCATCGAAGTGTGAACTTCGAAGGTAGTTTCCATGACTTTCAGAGATTTCAGAGATTTACCGGATTTACTTTGTCTCTTGCCCGGAAAAAATGTAAACAACATTACTTTATGTCGCTGTTGATGTAAATTGAGCCCTATGGATTCTTTTGGCTTAAAAAGCCATGTCCGACATCTTGGATTTAGCTATATGATAGGAGAAGATTTGTAGAAACATTAGGTTATTTCGAAGCAGGGAACATGAAAAAAGGGCAGTACCCTCGCCGGGACGCGAACTTTGGACGTCTCGAATACGCGTCGAATATGCTGACCATTACACCACGAAGGCATGCTAGAAGGCGAGAGAAATACTTTATATGCTCCCCTTTTAAAGGGCGACTGGGGATTAGAGGACCCAGTCGTCAAATCTTGGTGGTGGAGAAACATCATCCACCACCTTTTAGTTCGGGCGCCACTGCAGAGACATTAGGTTATTTCGAAGCAGGACATATGAAAAATGAGCAGTGCTCTCGCCGGGCTCAAACCTCGGACCTCTCGAAAACGCGTCGAACACCATTACATCACGAAGGCATGCTAGAACGCGGGAGAAATACCTTATAGACTAGTATTAGCGAAGAGGGAGATACAGGCTTTGGTTTCTGTTCCCGTGGAACTCGTTGCAGATGACAACAAACTAATGGGACATGTACTGGATAACGAGAAAGATGTTGAGCAGGTGACAAGACGGATATAGAAGAAAACGGCACGCAAAGCAAGAAAGTTACGTGGAAGGAAGCTGACCACGGATTGCAGACTCTCATAAGCTTTGTCGGCCAGTGTTCATCTCTATTAGTACATGATGCTATGAAGCTTCATTGTATAGAGAGCGAATGTTTCAAACTCTGGCGACAGTCTTATAAGCAGGCAGAGATTCCACTTCATCCATGCCATCAAACTAAAAAATTCGTAACTGCCACATGATAATGTATATCGTAATTTTAAAATGTTGCTTAAGTTTGTCTTTCTGAAATATAAAATCATACCTCTTTAATTAAAAAAATATTGTACAATTTTCGATTTATTTATTTAAGAATGACCAATGGATTAAAAAAGCGACTGATGGAATTTACATTCAGCAAATTTCTACAGAAGACAGGAAGAAATAAGCTCTAGGAATGCATATTCAGTTATCCGGAAAAATGTTTTATCTGAAATCGATGTATACTACTTTGTATACTACTCTACATTTATAGGTAAAATATTTATACGAAGACATATAAAATCTTTCGCAGGGTGACCAAGGAAAACGTTGCTACAAGTGTTGTAACACGAAAATTTTTGCGGCTGGGGGGGGAAGAAAGCTTGTGCATCTAAATGATAACGCAAAGGGGGGAACAGGAAAAGGACCATGACACACAGATGCATGCATCTGAAACGAAATTTCTTCTCCTGCCGATAAAATTTCCTAAGAAAGTTTTCCTCTTTCACTGCTTCCTTAATTAGTAACTTAACAAACAACCTGTACTAACCGAACCAAAAGATACGAGCGAAAGATATTTCTAAACGTAGGTTACATCACGTCATAGTATACGTCCTTGCGTCGAAACTTTTGCATGGTTTGCGATTTTTTCCCTGTGTCTCTATTTACGTTATGTCCTGTGTAACCACCGCGAGAAAGCAATAATAGCATTTTGCTTCAACAGGTTAGCGTAACAATTAGTGGCGTAAGCATTAACTGTTGCGTAGAGTCATTCGATTTTTTAATTCAAAAGAATAAAGAATATTTTCACACACCGCTTACCAAATCTTATCATTACAAGAAAAATTACTGGTGAATTATTATAACACAGCTCAATTATTGATTTAAGATGGCTTAAATTTTTTTTTACACTTCGTTCAACAGGTTATGGTAAAAAGTAAATTTAATTGAAAAAGAATATATATTTATTTATCTTACAATTAAATATTATTCAAATGTTATTTCATTTTCATTTTCCCTTTTAAATGAGAAATATTTTGTCTTCTGAATGCTTCCAGATGTAATCGCTTTTAATGATTTGTTTTTCGAGGCAATGTATGAAGATTTTTTGGGGGAAGGGGGTTAGCATTTTTAATTGGAAAATATACACCGGTGGATTTGAAGTATCAAGAATTAATTCCTTATTACAGGGTGTTTATAAAGTCCGGGACCCATTTTGATGCTTAATAACTCATAAAATAATGAAGATATAAACAAACTTATGGCATTGATTGATGGCATAACTTATATATTTTCCTTTTCAGGTTTGAATATCTTTACTTTTGTAAATATCGTCTGCGCGTGTGGTTAATTTCAGATAATTTCATTTTCCAGTCTAAATATCTGTACTTTTCTAAATATCGTCTGCTTATTAATTCCATTTTTCTCTCTTTTGTTTGTGGCAACTATTGCAATGTTATGTTTACTTTTGATGTGTTTGTTCTAGTACTTTTGTATGTGATGTTAGGACAGGAGGAGTGTGTCGAACATTGATGATCTAAAAGCCAGAATTACAACCGCAATAGCCTATGTGGGTGCCGACATGCTTGCCGGTACTTGGCGTGAAATTGAATATCGACTTGATATTCTCCGTGCGACGAAGGGGATACGTGGAAGTTCATTGACAAGGGTCATGAAACATTTTGAGTCTATCTAACCATTTATGTTATTAATTTTAATTTATCTTTATTATTTCAAGAGTTATTAAGCATCAAAATGGGTCCGGGACTTTATTAAATTATAAAATGGGTCCGGGACTCAAATTATTATTACATTCATATACATATTCATACTAAATTCATACATATATTCATATATGTATATATATTGGATATATTCATATATATATATATATTCATATACATATTATATTCATATATATATTGTAAAAAAGGTTTTAGATAAACATGGTTGAACATGGTGTGCACAGGACAGAAAGAGAAGGAAAAAAAAGGGATATACATATACATACTTACAAAGAGAGTTACGTCATCACCGCGCGGATAAGCATGAATTGCGCATGCGTCAGAAGAAGCGCTAACGTCGTATATTTTATAATACAACAATTCCCCTTTTGACATTTGACGGCTAAAAAAATAAACATTAATCATTTACAATCATTTCAATTATTTACAAGTGCTTAGAATGTTTCGATGCAGTCAATGTTTTTGTCAGTACATCAGTATTGTCACATATTGAACGTCTGTTTCATTTCTGTCACAAATCTGACGTGTGAAATGATGTGTAATATCCATATGTTCAGCGCGTGAGTGGTAAACTTAGTTTTTCGTAAGCTTCTGTGCATCTTGATAATCACGGTAGTATAATGGTTGGATATTTAGCATTAAAATTTAAGTCTGTGAAAAAACGACGTAAATAAACTGCTTCTTCAGCACTCTCCAAAAGACTGATGTACACTGAGTAAAAAAAAAGGACAATTCTATTTCGAATTCAATTTCGAAATATGAAAGGAAGAATGAGTTTAATAAAAAACAGATATTACTAAATATATACCAAATTCAATTAACATGGAGGAGCTAAAATTTTGTGAGTTAATTTTTTAAAAACTACTCGTGCGATTTTTACAAAACTTGGCAGTTTGGCATAATTTGAGTCGTAGAATCGAAATATAGAACAAAATTGGTACGCCGTTTTAGAAAATGTCTGATTTTGGGTCAAAATACCTGTATTAGAACAATGCCATATATAAATCTAATACATTTCCTAAGTCGCGCTTTCGAGACTTGAAAAATGCAATTTGAATTTCGTCAGTCTGCCCACTAGAACGGTAGATATAGAAACTGTCCCATTTTTTTGCGCAGTGTACTGTGCTTCAGTACTTGATAATGCAACGGTTTGTTGCTTTCTTGAATCTTATGTTATGGGATTTCCGGAAAGTCTGAATAGATAATCTATACAGGATTTTCTAGTATTAACATCAGACACCCTATCGGCATCGAAATATCCATAAGTACCTTTCCAGTCTTTTGAAATTTTATACAGTAATTTTTAGTTCTTTTGAGGTAACTAAGAACATGCTTTGCAACCAACCAATGTAATTTTCCAGGATTGTTATTAAATCTGCTCAATTGACTGATAGCTTATTTAATATCCGACCTAGTAAGCATGGAAAGATACATAATACAACTAATTAAATTTCGATAAGGTACATTGCTCATTTCTTCCTTTTCACTTTCAAAAGGACATATTTCTTTATTTAATTTTACACTAGGATCTAAATGAGTTGCTACTGGTTTTTGCATCTTACATAATAAACCCTTGTAAAGTGTTATCAACATATATCTGATGAGATAAACTAATAGAATTATTATTTACATCATGATTAAATTCTATTCTAAGACAATAATGAAGTTTGCCTAAATATTTCATATGAAATTCTTTGGAAAGATAATCTTCAAATTCAACATATAAATTACAGATATTTGTCGCTATTACTTAAGTCATGTACATACAAAATTAGAATTAACTTGCCTTGAGGTGTTTTCATCATGTAAACACACTTATCTGTTACTGTGGTTCTAATCCAAACTTTTTGAGTTTTTTGTCTAATTTTTTGTACCATTGTCTTTCACTTTCTTTCAAACCACAGAAATATGTTTGCAAAGCTTAAAGGTAATCAAGATTATTTTGGTCTTCAAAGCCTTGAGTTTGTTCCATGAAAATTTCTTGTTTCAAATCTCCGTTAACATAAGCCATTACAAAATCTACTTGATGCCGTATAAGGTCTCGTTCAGCACTGCATGCAATCACATTTCTTATAGAGATTGCTCTGGCTACTGAAGTAAAAGTTTTATGAAAGTCGATACCAGATTCTTGTGTAAATCATCTGGCAACTAATCGTGTTTTTCTCTTTTCACCTCTTCCATGTGTATTATAATTCGTTCCAAGAACCCAACAATATCCCATTATCTTTTGTGGTTGTTTTACTAATTTCCATGCACCATTTTAATGCTTCATATTCACTTTGCATAGCCTTATACCAATCTTCAGCATAACTTTCATTTAATGCTTCTTCTAATGCAGGATCTGCACCTTCTTCTTTAACAATTTGCTATTTTTTCTTTTTTTGTGTGTGTTTATAGTGCGGTACTCCTTTTTTGGGCTTCCTGGATTCCCAGTCTTGACTTTTCTTTGGCCGACCTCACCCCCTTTTAATCTGCATCTCAGGTACTGCCTTCGGAATCAGAATCTTCATTATCAGATGAGTCAGCAGATGCTTCTGCTAAATTCGAGGGCCCTTCTGTTATTTTATCGGTCAATATTTGCTCTACATTCAAAGGTTCTTCCTTCTTTTTATCAGGAATATTTAAGAAATAAAACATCTAAATCTTTATCATCTGTACAGTTGTACACATGTACAACTACGTACAGTTTTAAAATTCATCAATAAATCTAACATCTCGGCTTATAACAACTTTTCTGGAATTTTGTTCCTCAGCTTGTGTGCTTTCGATTCATTTGGGTTTCCTACAAAAATATGTTGCTCTGATCCAGGATCGAATTTCCCTTCAGCCTTTTAAATAAATACAAAACAATTCTATCCGAAACATTAAAATAAGATACAGTTGGCTCGATGCCGTTTCTTTATTGTCAGGCTTCGAGCCGGGCCGTGATTACGTGTACAAGCACCACAGTTCAAGGCTTCAGCCCAAAGGGATTGGGGGATATGACTTTATAATAACAAACATCTGACCATTTCAGTCGAAACACGAACCATGCGTTCAGCCCTCGAATTTTGTTGGGGAGTCATGGGGCTGAGAATTCTCGTTTAATTCCGCATTCTTGAAGACATTTATTAAATTTTTCGCGATATTCGAGACGGTTATCAGTATGAAGGATTTTTATTTTCTTTCCTAGACGATTTTCGACTGCAGCTTTGTATTTAATGAATGCATTTTTCACTTCGTCTCTATTTTAAAGAAACCTTCGTCTCTATTTTAAAGACATAACGTGAATTATCGTCTGCGAGAGTAACGAAATAACGCGAACCAGCACAGGATGGAACTGTCATAGGTCCACATAAATCAGATTGAAATCAAAATCAGTAATTCGTCACTGAAATCTTGAATCGTTTCGAAAAAGGTTGCGCAGTTGTTTTACATTCGATGCACATTTCGCCGCAGTCTTTTAGAGATTCGTTGTCATAAAAATTCAAATTTCTAAATATGTCACAAGTCTTTACAAATCAGATTCATTTAAATAATCCAATTTAAGATGCCACTTTACCAAATCATTTACCTGTGCTATTGCAGCTCTTTCAGTGCTTGGATGTATGTAATAAAGATCACCATTACTAATAACCTCTACTACTATACATCTATTATATTCTACAATTTAGCATGTCGTTCTGTAAAAAGCGCTGAACGATTATTAGCGATAGATATAGATATTGACAGAACTAACATTTTGTTCCAGGACACATAGCACATTTTTGAGTGTGAGGTTTAGCTAGCCCATTCCCATAGAACAGTTCCATTGCTAACAATTTCTGCTATTTTGTCAATTGCTAGCTATCGTGGAATTCGTTCCAGGATGAAATTCTGAAAATAACCTTCTTCCATTTCACATGTGAGATGTACAGACACTGTCTAAGCACCATGAGGAAATCTGTTAATAAGCATCGTTTACCGCCAAACTTATCTGTTCTTTATTACTAGTAGCCAGAGCCGGGACAAGGGTGAGGCAAGTGAGGCACTTGCCTAAGATGAATCACTAGCAGAGGCGCCAAACTGGCTATGCGAATTCGAAAATTACATTAATTATGTTTTTAAATTTGTCGGTTATTATTAGGGAAAATGAGCTTCGACCTTAAATTAATAAAACAATAGGAAAAATTACAAAAAAACCTGGAAATTAATACAGTGCGTAGTTCAATGTTATTTCTTATTTATCAAAAAAGGATTTTTAGTCCAAAGGGGCAATTTGCCCAGAAGGACTATTAATTTCCTATTGGCATTTTACGTTGATTCACTATAAGCGTTGTTTCACTTTTCAAATTGTTGCCACAAAATATTATCGCCCTGTATATTATTTAAAGAAATTAAATAATGAAAAATCTGCAGAAATATATGTATGTTTATCGCATTGTGATGAAACAACGGTACCTAGAGCCACCAAATTTTGAATAACGTAATCCTCCAGCGAATATGGACATCTGGAAGCCAAAATGTGAAATTTAGAATTTGTTTTATTATCGATTTCATATTTTGTAAAACTTATACGAATTTTTGATTAACAAACTCTAGGATTAATTTAGAAGTCAAACAACAAAAAGCTACAATTAAAAAATACTTTTATGATTTATGATATTTTGACTTAATACAGTTACTTTTGTTTAATACAAATATAGCTATTTTGATATATATATATAGGGGCGCGTATTTACCTTTTTGCTTCAGGTGAAAAAATATTTTGGCACGGCTCTGCTAGTAGCCATCATAGAACCTTGATTTCCCTAATCTGACTGCGCATATTTTCTATCAGCTAGTTTCTCTTCTACATTCAGATGCCATGTGCCCAATTGTGGACAAGGTAATTCGTCTTTTGATTCGATGGTGCATCTCAAATTTTCAAAGTTTTCTGGAACACTGTAGAGCAGGAGAATCGATAATAAATTCATCAGCTATGCTAATTTCTATTTCTCTAAGCTTATTTCGAAGAAACTGTTCAAAAGTTTCAACATCTGTTCACTTTCAACCATTTTTCTAAACAAAAGCTGTTTTGATAGAGTAGCCTTCTTCGCGGTCCTCTTCCATTTATAGATGGCTTTGAATTTATTCCACACAGCATTTGATGTCACACAATGCTTTATATGACACAGCTCGCTAGGATTAATGTCAATAATTACGTCTGCGCGAGCTTTTTGATCAGCTTGGAGGCATTTCTTTTTGTCTTTTGTTCCTTCAGCAGGTTTCAGTTTGTTACCGGTCACATAATCCAAGTTGCCATTTTAATTAATACAGCTTTTGTTTGTAGCATTCAGCTGTCAAAATGATCTTTTCCAAGCATTTCTATAGTATGACATAATATAATAAAGTCTCTCACAGCCAAAATTAGCTATAAAAGAAGGGGTTAACCGGGACTTTGTGGGTCACTATTGTGTTTGGAAAAACGAACAACTTGGTCTGGTTTGAAAACATTGGGAACGATCCTATAACGCAGCAACTCGTTAAAAATTTTTACAAAGTGTTATAATCTACTGTGGTAGATCTTTTTTATTATGGTGTTGTCATTTGGGTCTGGAGCATTTTTCATCAGCAGTTGTTGGGAGACATGATAAATTATTTCTGTGAAAGACAAGTCATCGGGTGTTGTTGGCTCGGTGTCCGTTGGCATGGAATGTTGCAACGGCGTGTTCAGGTTGGGACTGGCACAGTGAAATTTAGAAGCATTTATATTGGTGAAATGTGAAATTGGTTTATTGAACCAAACAGAAAATGACGATATAGTTAAGGTTTTAGGATTGAGTGAACTTGTGAACTTTTTTTCTAAAAATATATTATATTAAGAAAGTTTCCTTTCTTAATGAATTTTTTGATAAGCTTTCTGCAAATTTTATATTGATAATTAAAAATATTTAAACAGTTTTCACTTATTTAATTCGTTTTTATTCTTTTATTAAGTTGTATTCAGTGCTTTATTGTATAACATATTTTTAAAATGCAACAAGTGGCTAAAATATGCATATGTTAAGATAACATTTAAAGATAACAATAAATAACATTTTTAAAATTTAAATTAAAATTTAAAAATTCTATTTTGTGTCACTGAAAGATCACATGTATCGCATTGTCATATAATGTCATATTTAAATAAAATAGTTTGCATTGCTGATATTTAATACGTATTCAAATCAATAAATTTTAATGTTTAAAACTGCTTTTAATGAATATTAAAGAATATATATACTGGAATGTGTTTCGATGGCATTTGTCAGTGTGATCAAAGTTAATTAATGTTGTTTAAATTTTTATCAGTTTTTTTAACATTTGAATTAATTATTTTATTACTTTTTAGTTACGAGAGTCGATTAATTAATTAATGATAAATACATGTATATATTTTAATTGTAAGCATTTTCAAGTTTAAATGACTATGGATTAGTTTTCCGCGTCGGTCAGCATGATCTTATCCACCTCTGATACACGCATATACTATACTTAGGGTCATTTTTATGAACTACTAGCGGAATTACCAGTCGCCAGTTAAGTTAGATTGAGAGTAATGTATCTAACAACAGAGAGAACGATACCGTTGTAATCCTTCTCTAATAACAATGCAAAAAATACGATTCACAGCCATACATTTTTCAGTCTGATGCGATATGGAACCCACATAAAAAATTTCCACAGAAAAATAAACTAATTCTCTCTCATTTTATCAGCAACAATGGAACGCAGTTTTAAATGAGTTTCGTCTTTCTAATCAAATGGTTTTAAAACCTCAGTTTCCATCCAATATTTCCCCTACATACAATTTTAGTCGATTAAATGTGGCAAAAGCTTATCATAATTGATCAGGAAGCAATAACGCGGACAAACAAACAAACACACAAACAGGTATTCATTCCTCTTTATATATATAGATTTTGTAAAACTTACAAATTTTTGATTTAAAAACTAGATTTGAAAGGGAGCAGTAGTAACACTTTTCGAAATAAAGCATTATTATCTCTAACGCGCGCGACTGTTGCCACTCGGAAAAATGACTGCGAAAATTATTGTTTTCAGAGTTTTTAATTAAGATATCGGCTGACTAAAGTCGTACGAACATGTGAATAGTTGAAATGGCTTCCCACGAATTTTTGGAATCAGGAATAATGTACTTAAAGTTTGGCAATGCTATTTTTATTTCAGTGTAAAACTTATAATTTTTTTATTAACAAACTCTACAATTTGAAAGCGAGCAGTGGCAACACTTCTCGATATAAAGCAGATTTTTATCTCCAGCGTGCGAGACTTTTGCCACTCGGAACAATAAGAACGAAAATTAGCGCTTTCAGTGTTGTTAATTTATATCTCTGATTTTAGTTTTTTTTTTTTTAAGGTGGACGTCGATCTTATCCAGGACCCAGAAAAGAATAGTAGAAAGTTTGGTAACGATAGCTATAGTAGTGACTGAGTTAATCGCGAACAAACACGTAAATATACAGACATTCTTCTTTATATATAAAGATAATAATCTGCCATCTAGTGGCGAATTAAAAAGAGTAACCTGCCTGCCAAATGTACCGCCAAGTAACTAAGTGTTGGGCAAACGATCTGATGCCTTCGAAGCTAGGCCGATAGAAGCATTGTATTCTATTGCAAAATGTTCTTGACGGGGTGCTATACACTTTCTTTAGCAATTCCTTCACAAGTGGAGAGAAAACACGTTTCCAATCAAAATTGTTAATAAAATTTGTAGAATTGGAAGACCATGAAATTTAATTATTTTAACTGTGAAAGAATGTGCATCGCTTATCATTACTTTCTTATGCACCATGTCTACAAAGACCGTTATTTTGTTTCTTCTGTAGTAGGCCATAGACATATGTAAAAATGTTTTAAACACCGCAAGTATTCCTGTTTTGGTAGTTTTAAAATTTTAGCAATCCACTTTGAAAAATTACGCAATCAAATTCTTTGTATATTTTCCTGGTCACTATAATTATGTTTAGTGAAAGTTTATACTCACCCAATAAAAAAAAGAGAGAGAGTTTAACTCTCGTACAACAACAATTTATCCAGATACGTAATATTAAAGATAGAGATCATATTCAGAGGTCTTATATAAACTGAACATAAATATTTGAAATTGCATACAACTAAAAATAAAATATCAGTTTAGAACAAGGTTTATGAATGCTAACAAATTAAATGGTAAACACTACTTTGTAAACTGGCATGAAACATATTTATAAATTTTTCGAAACGATGATCCAGAATATTTCCTGCATCTGTGTTCTAGGAAACACCGCAGATTTCAATAATGGTGCCCACACAAATCAAAACAATATTTGCATAAATTAAAAATGAAATGTAATTGTAGTTTAACGAATGATTTATATAATTATTAGATTATGATTCTAGACTCATAAATCTTCATGAGAATATTAACAACGAACGTTTTAACAGTTGAAAATCTCTCCATTATTTGCGTGAATATTTTTTCGGCATGCGAAATGTAAGGAAATTATAAATTTAACAGATTTAGCCACTATATAAAAAAGAATATCATCAAATGCCTTTTAAAAAAAATTCACACTCCAGTTATTCTAATTTATTTTAAATCGATCCCAAAGGGGCGTTAGGGCTAGCAAATAAAAATAAAAAAGAGCAAAAACGTATGGAAAAAATTCAGACGCATCATGGCATGTTTCTGTTTCGAAAATTTAATGTAATTATATTATTATAATTATTAATTGTTATTGTATTATATTTTTGTATTTATTATATTGTTATGTAATTATATTATTATTGCAATTATATTATATATTATTTTATTAGTATTATATAATAATTATTATAATATACTGCTCAAAACAATTAAAGGATATTGCGGTTTTAGGTGGATTTTGTGGCTGGGAAACTTTTTAGCTGATTGATGCATGGTCGACAGACGTAGTAGGCTATATGAGAATAAATTACACATGTTTGGAGAAAAAAAT
>KK117975.1:489127-511439 GCA_000611955.2 Stegodyphus mimosarum | reverse complement strand
TTGAAAGTCAAATTTCATTCGCTGCCACTGAAGCGACGTTTTTGACGTCGAACTCAAAATTAGCATACTCCACAGTTTGAAAATCAGAAAAATTTGCATTTGTGATTCTCTTCTTCCATTTTCGGCAAAAAAAAATTCCCTTATATCTTTATTTTATATAAAACTTACAATATCCTTTAATTGTTTTGAGCAGTGTATATTATTGTAATAATATATTATTATTATTATATGACTTATTAATCAAATTATTTAAATTCAGTTATAATAATTTGACATACTATAATTCAATTATAATACATTCCTTATTTGATGTAACTATTTATTTTAATGCATATGTTTTTCTAACACGATAACTGAAGTAAAAAGGTAAATTTATCAGTTAAACTAATTCACTAATCATTGCCCCAAACACCATTATTTTATAAAGAGCTAGTTTAATACACCTAAGTAAGTTTTTAATACGTTAGGGGTGTTGTTGAAAAATAGGTATAAAATAAATTGAGATTAAAGAGAAAAAAAAATCTGAAAGCTTTCAGATTTTACATTATGCCTAAAGGGGAGTCTTTTCAACTCTTCGTGTGTTACCTTTATTTATTAAATAGCATGCTCTTCTCCCTTAAACCATAAAATTCAACAGCAATAACGCAAAATAATTTTTAAATGAGCAATTCTTTAGAATTTTTGATACACAGTCTTGCTCGCCGGAGATAAAAATGTTTTTTTTTCGTATAGTGTTGCCATTCCTCTCTTTGAAATCGTTGAGTTTGTTAATCAACAATTCTTTAATGTCTGACAAAACATGAAATAAATAATAAAACAAATTCCAAATTCTAAATTAGGACTTCCAGATGCCAATATTCGGTAGAAGATTACATTATTCAAAAATTGATGTCTCTAGGTCACGTTGTTTTGTCACAGTGCGAGAAACATATATACATTTATGCAGATTATTCATTATTTAATTTCTTTAAATATAATACGGGGCTGTAATATTTGGTGGCAACCGTTTGAAAAGTGAATCAACGCAGAAAGTGAATCGACGCAAAATGCCAAAACGAAATTAATAGCCCTTCAGGGCTAACGCCTTTTGGGCTAAAAAAAAGAAGACATTATATGTATGAAAAGAACGCATCAGAAAATATATTTTATAAAATCATTTGAAATTTATCGTTTGAAGGTTAGTTTGTTATTTCAACAACATACAACATTTAATAATATTTAATCAAAATGTATTAAAACAAATTTCTGTTTGAAACGAAAGCAATTCTCCATGAACAAAAGTCCATGAACAAAGTTTTACATGTAAAAAGATTTAATGAATTTTCACATTTTGACTATAAACGGCGCATACTTATGTAACGGAAATATCACTGCTATTACTGGAAATGTTGTGGACTTCTTGTTTCTGTGTTCTTTTTGAGGTATGAAATTCTTTCTGCAGTCTCTTGAGCGAAATCAGCACAGTGTCCGCTGGTGCTGATGCTTCATCGGTCCCAAAAACGTATTCAGTTATTTAGCATTGCGTTCGTGTTTTAGTTACGACATGACATTGTTCTCTGTAAGAGGTTGCCAACAAATTCTATTTACAGTGTAACTCCCCAGCCCGTTCCTCATTAGCATCATGTTTGACAAAATTATTACCCAATATTGTGGCCATTTCCAGACCTTCGTATATTGAACTTGCATTTAGAACGGGATCATTTTCTTCATTATCATTACTTTCTGCGGGATCAGGAGTCTCAAGGAGAACCTTCACTTCGGACCTTTCGCCTAACAATTCATCAATATCTTCAAACGATAGATCAATGGTTTCCAAACTTCTTTCTTTCCCGCAACACCTAATTAAGACTCTTTGTTAATGAGTACCTCTAACTTTCTCCTTCACAGCCTATGAATTCACACCCCCTCTAGTATTTCCGCAATATATCGCATTATTTTAATATGATAAAGTTCACTGAAAGGGTTAAGGTCAAAACGTATAATCAACACGCTGTTCTTTTTTCATAGAAGGATAATTTTCTGTTTTAAACAGCATTTCATTGGAAGGGTCTGATGTCTGTGCCCGTCCTCCTCACTTCGTTCACTTTCGTTTGAAAAAGAAATGTTTAAATGATCTTGCAGTCCATTTAGGTAGGTTCTCTTCTTTCTAAGATGGAAGCTCATTTTCTGACATGGAGCTGTAAAGTGCCTTAAATATATCGTTTCGAAGTTGTTAATACACGATACCACGAATTTAACGTCTGTGAAGAATCAGATACTATACATTTATCAGATACATTTTATCAGATACTTTGAAAACAATTACGAATCTGCACTTTAATCCTAATCAGTTTACTTATTATTGAAATGATATCGACTAGTTATGAAAACCTTTGAAAAAATTCATCATTGTGAAATTTCAAGCTGAGTTGAAATGGTTGGTTTTGAAAAAGTGTTTATAGGGCAATACCAGATCCACTATTATCCATAACAGTTCTAGTTTTGACGAACAAATATTAGTCATTTTTAAATAATCAACTATTTTAAATAGAACTAATTAAAATTCATTTAATTTTATATTGTTGTTAATCAATTAAGTTGAGCCGATTCTTCTAGAGCTGTTCTGTGTCTTCAAGTATGCTGGTAAACTTAAATCTGAGAGCGGACATTTAAGAATTTTAAAAGGACAAAAAGCTTATTTCAAACGAAGTCCACGATCAAACTGATTTGAATATCGCATCTGTAAAGAAAGAGATCAGACCATAACTGATTTGATGAATCATTCAGCACTGAAAATATAGTTGGCCGCTGATTGTTTTATACCACATTTCTCAAACTGTGGTCTTCGAAACCTTCTCTTGTGGTTTTTCTAGTCTTCCGAAAAAGACAAAAAATAAAATACAAACTAACTGCGTATACCACACTATAGCTGAAAAAAGTTTGTATTTCACACAGCTATCATTTTTTACTCAAAGGCTGTCATTTTATCAAATGTATTGCTGCTTACATAATTTAGAAAGGAAGATCTGCATCAAATAATTTTGAAAAGAATAATAAAAGCGATACATTTCCTTGACTCCTTGATAATCCTACTGTGCGATGTCAACAACGCGGAGACGAAACACCCGCGGGGGCCACTAATCACACGACAGGACTTTCGGCTCACCGCATAGTTAAAGGGCCTCCATACCGCACGGACATTATACATTTACAAACACCCATGTCTTCTCCGGGATTTGAACCGGGGCAGAGCATTATAAATCATAAAAATGGTTCCTACTCGAAAAAAAAATTTGAGAAACGCCATTTTATACGATACGCGATGACAAAACAGAGTAAGAAATAGCTACATAAAATGCATAAAGAATCAAGTGATATGACATGTAGGATCGATAACAGTTACTACTAATTTCTTTGTTTTTGTATATGTTTCGGTTAGTAATGTTCATATCGGAAATCTTTCAAATTGCTTCCCTTTCATTTAATGACAAATTAAAAATTTCTGAATATTTTCCCCTTTATCAGTCCCGACCATAACACTTTGCTACTTTCCACCACGAAATATTTTTTCGCATGTCATTAAGAAGAACACGCATCACAGATTGTTAACCGCTGAGATAGATTATCAAATTTATCTTAAACAGTTGTGAGTGCCATTGTAAAAATTTAGGTAGAAAAAGTTTTAGAAACTGCCTTGTCCCGCTCGTGTTAAATCAAATTGGCGCACGTATAAAGAGAATGAAATATTTATTCTGAATAGACGTTAAATCAGATTCAATAGAAAAGATTCAAGTAAAAAGAGAATTAGGTGTAATTAATCGGTTCTAAAATTTAGTACTTTTGTACAGGAATAAATAGTGGTATTTGTAGCGTAAACGATTGTTCTTTCTGTCTGTAACCGCGCAAGTGTTGTAAAAGAGATAAAAATAAAAATCGTTTTCTGTATTATTGAATAGAAGAGCGTAATACTAATGAACGTTTCATACTAATTAATGTAATACGTAAGCCCAAGAGTAGTAGTGAAGCTAGACGAGGAAATGCCGAAATGAAAAACGAAAAACTGTCTCATCATTCGCATTCATTTGTGTAACTTAATGTGCTAAACATTCTGGAAGAATATTAGATGTCTGATAATAGTGCTCTCTTCACGCTTCGCCGTACAGACTTCAATGACCGAACCACGTGTTTTAAGTCCAAACACGTTGCTCTAAAAAGAGAACTCTTAGGGGGAAAATATAATAGAAAAAGAAAATAAAGCAAAAATCGGAGATGTTTCAGTGTATCACATACAGCTGTTAAAAACTGGGTGAATGCCATTCAAAATAGGGCAGTTCACTGTCCTCAGTTACGGTGAAAGTGAAAAATCATCGTTTTGTTTCTTTTTTCGCTTTGCTTTCATTCTTTTTTTTTTTGTTCCCCCAAACAAGCTTTCAATTTCCATTGCTTTCTTTCTTCCCTTTTTTTTTATGTTGTATTCTTTCGGAATTCTCGTACCAATGTAGCGATCTTCGACTGAATAATGAAGGTGAATCTTTCAATTAACTTTATTTCGGGAGACAGATAAAATGTAAAATAAAATTAAAAGTTTTTATAAAATAAGCTTTTATTTAAAACTCATGTAAAATAATTTATTACATAATTTAATGGAAATAAAAGATTAAATAATTCCCTTTACAGAGTTCATCTACAATTTTATATCAAAAATAATAAAAGTATGGTACATATTTGGTACATGTATGAAATTAACGGCTTATACGTTTGACAATGCAGTTATTATTCGTGAAAATAAAATTGTAGATTGCAAAAAGAATTATTTAATCTCTTGCTGTCAGCCCCTGAAGCAATTAATTTACAGTGGGATGTAAATCTTATTCAACGATTTGAAGATACACATTTTATTAATATTTATTCGTAATTCCCAAAAAATAAATCAGTGACGATCCGCTGCACTGAGAATAATCGCTTTGTTTGGGAATATGTTTATAAGTGAGCGGCTATTTTTCACAGTTGAAAATTAGTAAGAAAAAACCCGATTGACAAATGAGCATCTACAATCCCTGATGAAGATAATTTTTAATAATTTCTCTCCAAGGTTACAAACTTTAACAGAATCGAAACGCCATCAAATGTGAGACTGTAGTAAGAAATAAAAAAAGTGTTTAATTATTTACATAGAAAAATAATTATGTGTTTTTATTTAGGTTTCAAAGAAAAATTTAATAAATAAGAGAAAGAGACTAAGTTGTCATTATTTATTCTCAAGGTCTTGTCCGACTTGGAAACTTTTCTCTGAAAAATTAAGTTTTCATAACTTCTTTCAGTTTAAATTAAAGTAAGTTATTTAAGGATTAATTTTAATGTGTTGAAATTATTTTCAGTAAACGTCAGTCAGAAAATTTCATATATTTTGCTGTGAATAAAATTTGTATTACAAAGTGTAGCCGACAAAAATGTCTTAAAGGGGCAATAAATATAAGTTTGATTTTTTTCCTCTGCGATATTATAATTGTTGTTGTTTATGTATGTCTGGAAAAATACTGAATAAGTGGAATATAAAATTTATTTAAAATATTTTTTATTTTGTTATTAAAATTGTTTTATTTTTTTTTTAATTCCCGCCCGTGAAATGTTATCAGATCGTGCATATGCCTCACGGGCAATTTGAGTTTGAAACCGCTGCATTAAACTGTGTGATAAATATTTTTTTCATTTTAGTTCATTTAATTATTTTAAGAATAAGGAATAGGTGTTGCATTGGAGCAGACGGGTAGTACAGTGCCCTTGGGAACGGCGCTTGGATATCTTGTTGCAGCCAATTCCCAGACTGTGTAGTTAAACTGCTTCTGTTATTACAGACAATCGCGCTGTTAAGTTGTATTGCTACTGTTCCAGGAAGCCCAGTACTGGTTTTACTGTAGGGTGCACGATGCTGCGAACCGCCACTTCTTTTGTTGTTTTTGTTTGACGTTACGTTACCCTATTGTTAACAATAATAAATGTTATCTTTGCGTTGTTAATCTCGTTCTCTAGGTTATTTTACTTCTGGGTTCAAGCCTACGAACAAGGAGTTAAAAGAAAAGCTTATTTTACGAAACCTTTTTCTAATTTTTTTTAAACTTTCATCTTTTTATTCTCAATGGCACATTATCAGTTAAATTATTCAACTGAGAAAGGATTTGTTCAACAATCAATAATCATCTTAACAATACTCTCAACAATTCGCCAAATCATCAGAACTACGTAGTGATTTATCCAAAAAAATTAGAAATTACACCAAAATCTCTTATACATTTCATTTAAAAGGCCTTTTTTCCACTCTGTTTGATGGATAGAGTTAAAAAAAAACTTAAATCGAAGTTTTAAAAAAGTCTTTCATTGTTGTACACACTTTCAATGTATGTGCAAAATATGAACTCCATAGGCTTCTCAGAAAGTAAGTTGAAAATCGATGACAAACGTTCGACCAAACGATAAACACCATGAGTGAACTTAATAAAAGCTTATAATAATTATAAAAATTACACGTTTGAAGAGTGGTATCATTAATAACGTGAAAAGTAATTCAAATGCTTCCAAATCGTCTTATGTTATAATCTTTCCTTAAATTTTTCTTTTTCTCCACCCACATACTATTGACCGTTAAGCAACGTATTATCTAAATGTACAGTTTTATAGGAAAACTCTGTAAATAAATAAGGCTACCTATCTAGAAATTAATTAGTTCCTAAAAACGTAACGAACAAATTTGGCAACATTTAGGTGTAATAATTAATTAGCGATATATAAAAGTTTAAGTTTTTATGAGAATTAAAAGGTTTCTTTGTAGAGGTTTACATTACATTCTACCATACTTTTAACCAAATCAAGAAGAAAAGCAAAATTTGTTATTTAAGCAAATATTTCTTAAAAGCTAATGCATTAAAAATTTTTTGTGAAAGCAAATGAAATTTAATACAAATGTAAAATTGTTACCAAATCCAGATGAATTGAAAATATGGGCCAATGGAAAAAATTCTTCTGAAGCAGAAATTTTCATCAAACAGAAGTTAATAGAAATGTTACAAAAATGAACTCAATCTTATTCCCATTTTGTTAAAGAAAAAAAGTAAAGATTTTATTTAAGGCTGGAAATTTATTCTAAAATACTAAACGAGAGGGAACGAACAGATACACCGTAACATATTTATAATAAATAAATAAAACTGTAGATTAGATCTATAAAGGGAATTATTTCATCTATTATTTTCCATTAAACTACATGATAAATTATTTTTCACCTTTTAATTCATTAAATATTTTACGAGTTTCAAATAAAAACTTACTTTTTAAAAACACTTTTTAATATTTTTAAACATTAATTTTTCTTTAAATTGTAAGAGTTCTACCAAAAAAAAAGTCTATAATTTTATCAATTCCAGAAACAAAAATCAGAGTTTCGGAAGTTCACCGAATGGATGACACCCATGCAGATATTTCTAACGTCAAATCAAGAGCTTTTTAGTGAAATTACCGATGCAGAGAATCTACAAGCACTCCTGTATTATTATGATTCACTAATAGATGATTGATATAATTATCATCTATTAGTGATATTTACTTGCAGCTTTTTTATGCATCATAGCAAGTTTGATCCCCGTTCGCACTCCTTAAAAATCTGACCGCATCTGCACTACAAGAACTGGTTGCATTTTGACTCGCGGTTTGTCGTTTAAAGGCACAAACTAAATTTTTGCAGAATATGAAGTTACGTGCAGTTTCATTTTAGGCATTTGAAGACGTAGACATAACAGTTTAAAACCATTGCGCCCATAGCAATACAACTCTATTTTTATCTGATATTTGACTCGGAGTTACGATGTAGAAATATAATTTTAGATATTTATTTACATTACTTCAAACATTTGTGACAATCCCCGAAATTTTTCCAGATAATAGCTCTACAGTTTTCTTCCTTGTTTACCAAATTGTTTGAGTTACTCTTTTACGATAAACTTCAAATGATTAAATATTGGTTTTAAGACCAGGAATGCGAGCACGTCATGCGGTCGGAAGCTTTGTTTTCGTTATAACATTGCATTATAACATTTCGTTATAACATTGTTATAACATTAGTGGAAAATATTTAATTAAAGAAATCTATAGCTATTCGCATAAAGAATAAATGTAGCTAGTCCTTGGCTTTGACATTTGGCAATCATTCTAACGCGAAAATTCAGGAAAACAGGTATAACGGATTGACTTCCGAGTTAACAGAATGTGCAAAACTGTATGAACAAGCGCTCCTGCATTTAACTATGCGAGATCCTCGCTTTTATAAGAACGTAAAGAAACCGGCTTGTAAAATTGTGAATGTTTCTTGAACTTAATCTTGTCTCTATCTCTTTCTGCATTTACGCATTAAATCCAATACTGGAAGGCTGCCTGGAGGCCTATGAATAGAAATCCATCTAAGAGGATGCCTTTAGAATGGGTATACTTACCGAAGTTGTCCAATCTGCTCTTACTTCATAAAGGTGCCTTCACCTTTATGCAGGTCAATTAGTTTCCCTTCCAGCATCATTACGAAAATTAGTTTCTAATCCGAAGAAAAAAAGCTTTCGTAAGGGTACTGGTAACCCTTGTTCAAATAGGGTTTTATTTGCCATTAGAATTAGTAACTAATAGAAAAATTCCTTTATTTGAATGAAGTTCTGGCGTCTTTTTGATGGAATACTTTATTCAGCGAAATATGGCTAGAATCACAGTTCAGCTTGTAACTGAATTCGACATGGAGAATTTCCTTCGAAAGCAGAGACATCGATCATAATAAGAAGTGATCTTCACTAAATTACCTTAATTGAAGCCCTAGATGATATACTGGTCTGCCGTAGCTGACTGCTACTCACAACCGCAGTTATGAGAATCCCACGCAGTGTAGCCTCTTGATGCTGCCTCCCGGTGTTGATACTGCTAAAAAAGTACTCAGTTTCCAACCACTACGAAAGCATGAAAACCGATATTTCGTGAGTTCGAAGTAAACGAGGACGCATCGTAAGACAGCTTCTTGAGAACTAAAATGTGTGCTGCCAACTGTTGGATTCAAGTTGGGTGTAGCTCTAATGCTCCACGAAACATGCAAAACCTATATGGTTGATTCTTCAACTAGTCATGCACTTGTCTCAAGGATTAAGTCATGCATGTTTAAATGCATGCCAGATTAAGACCAAAACGAGAATGGTTCATTAAATTATATGTGGTTCCTTGATCGTCCCTTACTACTCAAACAACTGTGGTTAATTCTAGAATTAATACATGTATCAAAGTTCCATTCTTCGGTAGCTAACGCTTTTATTACAAGCAAACCAATCAGATCTCGTGTCCGTAATGTGTGGTGAATTTGTACAACTTTGGTCTCATCTTGATGATCGCCTATCTGGAAAAAAATCTTTACTGAAAAGTTATTGCCATCGATTTTCATATCGGAACATGATTAGAAATGTTCAATATCTGAACATTCTGAAATGTAAACATTCATTAAAAGTTCAAAAAGGGAGCTGATGCCACCAATCGGCCCTTTGTAAGCCTTCATCGGGATTTCCATGATACAAGGTGTTCAAATCGTGGTGCGTTTGGGCTTAGGAAGAGCTATTTTCAAGAGAACACAAGCGCAATAGTCTACAGAAGCCCATCAACAGAGCAGCCATCCCATCATTCAGACTTTCGGCTTGTATGCTCTATTGATGAAAACTATCTACCATCTGCAGCTCAGAGGCAATTTTATTACAATAATTGTAACAATTTAGAATGCATGTTACATTACAATTGATAAACGTACACTGTGCCAAAAAAAAATGGGACAGTTCTATATCTCCCGTTCTACGGGGCCGATTGACGAATTGCGTTTTTCATGTCTCGAAAGCGCGACTTAGAATATATATATTAGATTTAGATTTAGCATTGTCCTAACATAGGTATTTTGATACAAAATCGGACTTTTTCTAAAATAAAATACCAATTTTTTCCATGTTTCAATTCTACGACTCAAATTATGAATAGATATTAAATTTTGTAATTTTTGGTGAGAAATTTAAAAATTTATCTTGACGGATTTTTAATAATTAAATTAAGAATAATTCACTTGCAGAGCTTCTTAATTTATAGCAAACTATCCTTTTTCTCATTGTCCACGAGCGGAAAAAAAGTCATTACTCATTCTTACAAATAATTTTAAGAGTGCGTAAACCACATTTTCGTTATTATCGCTTATAATAAATACACCAAATTTCAAAACGCGCCAAAAGGTAAATTCACGTATATCTTAGGAAATTTTGAATAAAAAACTGTAATTTTTGTAGGTTAGCTTAGAAATACACCTACTTTAAGATGACGGTAGGATTTTATAGGTTATAATTCAAAATCGTTTTCGGAAAATTTATAAAAATTATTTAAATATACAAATTTTTAAAATAAACTATAAAAATTGGGCGAATTTTACTTGGAAGGAACCTAAATTTCGAAATGTGAAAGAAAAAATAAAATAAGTTTAGTAAAAAAGGAGATATTAATAAATGTATACCAAATTCAATTAACATTGAAGAGCTAAAATTTTGAGAGCTAATTTTTTAAACATTACTCGTGAGATTTTTACAAAATTTGGCAGTTTGGCATAATTTGAGTCCTGAAATCGAAATATGGAAAAAAATGGGCATGTCATTTCAGAAAAAGTCCGATTTTGTGTCAAAATACCTATATTAGAACAATGCTATATATAAATATAATAGATATCCTAAGTCGCGCTTTCGAGACATGAAAAGTGCAAGTTGAATATCGTCAGTCGGCCCAGTAGAACCGATGCTATAGGGAAACTGTCTTTTTTTTCGTAGTGTACAAAACATAAGTAATTATAAATGTTGAGTACATGATTTAACTTAGATAATTATAAAAATGTAAATATAAATAAAAATAAAATATAAAAATAAAATAAAAACATAAAGTATATATAGAAGTCCATATCTTGTAGAATGTAGAAGAATGTCTATATGTAGTAATATTAATAAAGAAATGTTGTAAAATTAATTAATTAGTAATTAATTTAAATTAATGTAGCACAATTAGTAAAAGAATTATAACAATAGTCTACAGTTCTTCTATGTTCTATGTATATTCTATGTTCGCAGGAATACATTGAAAATGTATCTATGCAATACCTGGATCAGTTTTCATTTTTTAAGGAATGCAGACATACTTTTCATGATATGACTTATTGCTTTGTCTTGGTGAAGTTTTACTCTTTGAAAATCATTGGAATAAAGAAATGGAACTTCTGTAAATATCACATACGAAGCATGCTCTCGATAATACGTCAATTTTAACGTTGATGTTTTCTAATCTTATTTTTTATTCCCCATTGCGAGAGAACCCTAGGAGAGTCATAAGCTCCTTATTGAAACGTTCTTTGCGTTGACGGAACTTGGTTTCTACATTTCTTTCTCTTCGTTTTTGATAATAAACAGACTTCTTTTTGTTGCAGTCATTTAGGTAAACCAGTGCTTCACCAAGGGTCATAATATCATTTATATTTTATCTTCTACTAAATAGATTTCATAATATATTTTTTAGCTTTTCAAATCTTGGTTTCTTGTAACGTCTTGTTTTCTTCTGTAAATCCTGGTTTCTTATTTTATTTCTTGCTGCTGCAGATGTATTTAAAGACTTTGAAATTGATTTCCGCGTCGATGGATTTTGTCTAGTTACCAACTAGTTAATATAAATATTAAAGAAGTTAATTTTAGAAACATTAAAAACAGTACGTACATTTCTCGGGAATTCGTTGAGTCTTATTTCTGTGTAGAACTAATGACAGACAGTTTTCCCCTTTCTGACTAATAATGTTGCTTATTTTGGACTTAGAAATATTAATACCATGCACTTCACAACGTTTATGAATTATAGAATAGGAACAGTAGTGAGCATGTAATATGAACGATAGTTAGAAGATGAAAAAAGACAATATTATAAATGTTTTCCCAAAATCAAGGTAAACAATTATCGAATGATTATATTTCGAATATAAGTACTTATAACTGGTGGATTGTTAGGGAGACAAAATCATTTCTTACAGAAGTTTTTGGGAAGAAAACATTTTTAGTAGGGATTTAGGAGACTGAAATAATTTTTACAGGCATTTTTTGGTGTAAAAGCATTCCTTATACAGATTTTCACCGATAAAAGTATTTCTTATAGGCAGAGCTGGCACAATAGTGAGGCAAGTGAGGCACCTGCCTCAAGTGAATCACTGGAAGGAGCACCAAATTGGCTATGCAAATTCGAAAATTACTTTAATTATGCTTTTAAATTTGTCGGTTATTATTAGGGGAAATACATAAACTTTGGCAAACTTAAATTAATAAAAATGGGGAAAATTGCAAGAAAACCTGGGAATTAATGCAATATGTATTTCAATGTTATTTCTTATTTATCAAAAAAGGATTTTTTTAACATTTTTATTTGAAAGTTATAAATAATTGGCTATATTATTTTTCTGAATTTATAAAGCTACGATTAAAAAATACTTTAATAATTATGATATTTTGACTTAATACAGTTACTTTTGTTTAAAACAAATATAGTTATTTTGATATATATATATAGGATATATATAGGGGTGGGCATTTACCTTTTTACCTCGGGTGAAAAAATATCTTGGCACGGCTCTGCTTATAGGGATTGTTTGGAAGTAAAGTTGCTTCTTACAAGCATTTTTGTGTATAAAAGCATTCCTTATACTGATATTGGGAAATAACAGCACTTCATATGGGGAGGTTTTGGAAATAAATTTATGCGTATAAGTATATGAGTATAAAAGGATTTCTTATAGTAACAGTGGGGCATTTCTTATAGGGAATTTTTTTCTTACAGGCACTTTTAAGGCATAAAATATTTCTTATAGGAATTTGATTTTTAGGGAAGGAAGTATTTTTCATAGGGACTTTTACAGTATTCTTATAAAGCATTTCTTAAAAACGTTTTTATTATAAAAGCATTTTTACAGGGCTGAGAGAACTGCACGTACCTGTGGCTAACATTTTGCTTATCTATTTCTTGTTCTATTCTTTTGCGATGTTTTAAAACATAGCCAAAAGATATATTAATACGTACATTAGACATATTTTGTCAATATGTAAACAGAAGGTTCCTACTACAGTAAACACATAATCTGTAATGAGAATGATATTTTAAAATTGATATAAAATATTTTCCCCCATATTTGTAAAATATAATATGTAAAATAAGAAATTAGTTAACTATGAAATTTCCACTATTTGAAATATCAGAGATACTTTTATTCTTAAGCTGAGGACCGGTTTTATTTTCTTTATTATATGTGCATTATCTTACCCTTCGGAAGGTATAAAAATGGTTGCTTCCTGTGATGCAGCATGGGCAATATTCTGAATGACAACACTGCTAAATAATCGACTTAAATAATATTAAATTAAATCGACTTAAATAATATTAAAATAAACTTAAATAATAATAAAATTTGCCATTTGCGATAAATTCATAACGAACAAGTGACCGTCAGTTCGATTTAAAAAAGTAACAATAATTTTTAATCTTAAATTCAAAAGAAACATTCTTAAGACAATTAAGATAAATAAGAAAGTTCAAACTCAGAACTGTCAACAAGAAAAATTTCTAACTATAGTCTGGTACCACTTCAGTTTTCTAAATGAAATAATTTAGGCTTTAGCCGTGACCCACTGCCCCGTGCATTCGCTCACAAATCCGGATATTTCCAAATTCTTTTTCTTCCTATTCCCTTTCTGAAATAAAATAATAACAAAGAACAATAGAACGACTCTGTGCACTGCGGAAAGATCGTCTGCCTTTTGTTTTGACTCCCGTTTTCCCTATTAATAAGCGCATTCATTCTTTCCCGTAGTTGTTACTGTGGTGGTGTTGTTTTTGTTGATAAATAATTTCGAAATAATTTTTTTTTCTGAGGATGATTCTTTTTTAAAATAACCAATTAAATTACGCGAATCATTTTAGATTTCATCGTAATAAAATTTCGTCAGTTTTTTATTAACTGGAGGTCATCTATGCTTATGGTCCGTTGACGGATGTGCAAGTATTTAGAAAGGATGAGCACAAATTGCCATTGTTAGAGTAAAGAAAAAAACTGTGTCATTCGTTACAGTAATGAACATGGGGCTTCTTTTTTCGTTCTGTCAATTATTGCGAAGTTCAAGTTGCAGTTAATGAATATAACGGCATTGAACTACTTACAGGTGAGAATTTAAAATTATTGTTTTATTAGGAAAATTTTGAGGCCGATAAAGATTATGCAACTATCAGCAAGTAATGAGGGATATCTCCGAGAGCACAGAGAAGCACAACAGAAGCGCGTCAACGCAATTCATGGATGTTTTGAAACTCTCCTCAACCGATATTAATGGGAAATGATAATCTATGAGACTACATTGTAAGTTTAAAAATAGTCATAACTCTGTAGCAATCTGAAACAAGACTATGCTTATCAGGTTTAGAGGCAAAAACATATCGGAAGAAAACATCTCGGATAAATCAACGCAAGGCGGTCGTTGTTGAAAACATCGTAGGACAAAAGAAAACAAGGAGAAAAACCTAGCATTACTAAAACATCGTAGCAAAAATATCATTGTCGAAAATAAAGCGATCAAAAACTTAGCAGTTTAAAAATATGGTCGTCGAAAATATAGTAGTAAAAAATAAAACACGGATCAACGCATGATTATAACATAGCAAACATGCGTTTTTCAAGCTTTAAAAATTGTAAATGCGTGTTGGCATATATTTGTGAGTGCAGCAAGCAATGAGGAATATTTTTAGTCCAAAGGGGCAATTTGCTCAGAAGGACTATTAATTTCGTTTTGGCATTTTGCGTTGATTCGTTAAAAGCGTTGTTTCCCTTTTCACATTGTTGCCATCAAATATTAGCGCCCTGTATTGTATTTAAAGAAATTAAATAATGAAGAATCTGCATAAATGTATGTATGTTTGTCGCATTGTAATAAAACAACGGTACCTAGAGGCATCAAATTTGGAATATTCAACGTTTTCACTCGAATATGGGCATCTGGAAGTCCGAATCTGAAATTTGGAATTTGTCTCATTATCGATTTCATATTTTGTGAAATTTAACGAATTTTTTTATTAACAAACTGAAGGCTTTCAAAGCGAGCAATGGCAACATCGTACAGAAAAAACATTTTAATCTCCAGCCCGTGAGACTATTGGAAATTCTAAAGATATGCTCATTTTTAAAAAATAATCACATAACGATAACATCGCACATATGCGCTTTTCAGATTTGAAAACTTGTAAGTGCATTTTTGAATCATGATCTGGGAGCGCAAGAAGTAAAGAAGGAATTTTTACTTCTGTATTTCATACTTTTGAATGAACTGTCATATTTTTGCTGAAAAACTAAGAAGGAAACTTAAGCATGCAGAAACTGAAACTGATTAGAAATTTAATGCTAATTATAGCGGATAACAGATTTTGATAATTTGATACTTAATTATACAGTTTAAACTGTGGTAACCAAACACAGTTATTCATCTTCCATTCTCTAATCTTTTTAAGACTATATTTTTCATGAAAAATTACTAATAAAACTTTAAAAACGATATTAATGAATTAATGGCCTTTATTAATTAAATATATAAGTTTTAAATCGTATTAACTGCTATACCTAGCATTATTTTTCGACTCATTTTCAGTTTTGGAATCTTTAAAAAAAAGAAAAAATAGATAAAAAGGAAAAAATGTAATAAGATATTATTATTTATTTATTTTTATTTTTTATTTTATTTAGATATTTTTATTTTACATATAGGCACAATAATCCCAAACACTCCCACAGGTGAAAGTCAGGTCACTTCGCAGGAATACATTGAAAAGGTATATATCCAATACCTGCATCAGTCTTCATTTTTTCATGGAATGCAGAGGTACTTTTCGAAATACGACTTGTTACTTTTTCTTGATGAAGTTGCACTCTTTGAAAATCAATGACATAAAAAATGGAATTTCTTCTGTAAATTTCGGAAGTTAAACGTTCTCTTGATAGCACATTGAGTTAATTTTAACATTTTTAGTCCAGAGGGCGTTAGCTCAGGAGGGCTATTAATTTCGTTTTGGCATTTTGTGTTGAATCACTATAAACGGCGTATCACGTTTCAAATTGTTGCCACCAAATATTATCCCCCTGTATTATATTTAAAGAAATTAAATAATGAAGAATCTGCATAAGTTTATATATTTTTCTCGCATTGCGATAAAACAACGGTACCTAGAGCCATCCAATTTTGAATAACGTAATTTTCCACCGAATATGGGCATCTAGAAACCTTAATTTGGAATTTGTTTTATTATCGATTTCATATTTTGTAACACTTTATGGCAACGCTGTACGAAAAATAATTATTTCCAGCGCGTGGTACTGTGTATCAGAAATTCTAAGGATATGCTCATTTTAAAATTATTTTGCGATACTGTTGCTGAAATGAATTTTATGGTTTAAGAGCGAAGAACATGATATTTAATAAATAAAGGTAACACACAAAACGTTAAAAAAAGTCCCTTTGGGCGTAATGAAAAATCTGAAAGCTTCCAAATTTTTGAAAATTTTTTGTAGTTATCTTTTTTATTGTTTTCCACGCTTCTTATTTTTAATTTCTCAATATAAGAGAATTCTGTGACAATCATGAACACTAACTGAAACTTTCTTTCCATTGATAAAAACAGTTTTGTACAATTTTTTCCCTTCTGTACAATTTTTTCCCTTCGGTTTCGATAATAAATAGATTTTCTTTTGTTTCGGACATTTAAGTAAGCCTGCGCTTCATCAACGGTCACAATGTATTTATACTTATCTCTCGCTAAATAATTTTCATTGAGGGTTGCAAAATTTGTTCTGCGTTGAGCCACATGCCTTGGTAAAAGCGGGTGAATATTATGTTTTTTAAACTTTTTAAGTTGTAAATCTTGGTTTATTACTTTATTCTCGTTAAAAATTTTGCAATTAATTTCTGCATCGAAGGATTTTGTCTGGTTATAAGGTATATCTGCCACAGTCTTAGCGTGCCTTCGTGGTGTAATGGTCAGCACGCTGAGCCGGTATTTCAGAGGTCCGTGGTTCGATCCCCGGCGAAGGCAATGCATATTTTTCATCTCTCCTGCTTGTAAATAACCTAATGCCTCTACATGGTTACCAACAATTTAACTTTAAGAACATTAGAAAAAGCCCGCCCGTTTTTCGCGTATTCCTTTAGTGTCTTCCTTCCATGTAGAAGTAATGACGGACGTTTTATCTTTTCAACTATTAACGCTGCTTATTTTGCACTTAAAAATTTTATTACTACGCATTTCGCAACACATTTGAAATATGGAATTGGAATATTTTCCTCCGAAGAGTACATAAACATATCCTCCAATCCACATCTCATTTACATGCGACCTTTTTTAAGAAGACTAACTTTAAAAGTAGCAGACGATGTTTTCCATTGGAAAGGAGGCGTTGTTGCCATAAATATTTATTCCAAACATTTTCTTTTTTAAAATTCTTTATCTAAATCACTTTAAAAATGTGTAAACACCTTCTGGAGAACAAGTTCAGTTTTGTACTAACGCGATTAATGTATTGTTCTTTTTCGAGATAATGTTTCATTGTACTGGAGTTGAAGCTAGTACTATTATATCATTACTCCAAGATTTACATTATCATCCAAGCTAGTACTATTATCATTAACGGCGTTTGCAAAGGGTCATCTATTAATTATAATCTGTATTGCGATTTTACATGCTTCATTTTCCAAAATATCCTTTCACGTCAGTAATACATATGCAAATCCTTGCAAATAATTTTAATTGGCCGCAATTATCTTCTGAAGGATATTTATAGAACTGGATAAGCTCAATCTCTTTAAACACCGTTTTTAGCATATCACCATTTTGCATTTATTCTAACCTCCTTTACAGAAACAGCAGACAACGAAATTCAAATATACGACTCCAGCAACACTATATCCGTTATTATTATTCGTAACCTCTCATATTACTATCGGCAGTTGCTAGAGTGAACAATTTGATTTATTTGAAATTTTTTCTTGTAAAAAAAAAGTTATGCCACTGGCCTGCTTCGGCCTACAGGCCGTAGTTTGCTCACTCCTGTTCTAAATATAGCAGACATCTGGAAACTGTTAAAAATATTTTTTTGTATAGTATGTGTATACTCTTCTTTCTTGAGTTTCTTTCAAATGCTTTCAGATTAATCATAATTTCCGGTTAAAATGAACATCGTCTCGATATTACCCTGGTTAAAGGAAAGTGAAAGAGCGACAACTTCTGTACTGATAAAAATGAGTTTCAGATACGTAAAACAATCTTTTTGAAACCTCTCTTTCAAATGATAAAAATACATCAAGTCCAGCACAACATATGTGTTGAAACCCCAATAAAAGCTTTTTAGTTTATTCGAAGATTTGTGGATTACTTTCTATGTCACTCTTAAAGATTTTTTATGCATTTTAATATCGATTCAAATCTTAATTCTAAGAGACTTTTATTGATAAAAATCTACTCTTGACAGTGCCCTAATTTTATTTTTAATATTTTCAAAACTGAAGCAAAGAGCGGAAATACAAATTAGAATGCAATGTGTATTGCATTCTAGTTTTCCCCAGTCCAAAGAGGCAATTTGCCCAGAAGGACTTTTAATTTCCTTTTGGCATTTTGCTTTGATTCACTATAAGCGCTGTTTTACTTTTCAGATTTTTGCCACCAAATATTATAGCCCTGTATTATATTTAAAGAAATTAAATAATGAAGAATCTGCATAAATGTATATATGTTTCTCGCATTGTGATAAAACAACGGTATCTAAAGCCATCAAATTTTGAATAACGTAATCCTCCTGCAAATATGGGCACCTGGAAGCCCAAATTTGAAATTTGGAATTTGTTTTATTACAGATTTCATATTTTGTAAAACTTTAACGAACTTTCGATTATCAAACTTCAAGATTTCAAAGTGAGCAATGGCAACATTGTACAGAAAAAACATCTTTATTTCCAGCGCGTGAGACTGTGTTTCGGAAATTCTAAAGATATGCTCATTATAAAATCATTTTGCGATATTGCTTTTGAATTTTGTGGTTTAACTGCGGAAAACATGCTATTTAATAAATAAAGGTAACACGCAAAATGTTAAAAAACACCCCTTTGGACGCAATTTGAAATCTGAAACCTTTCAGTCCCCCCCCCCAGATTTGGGAAGCATTCACGTACAGTGGCACAAACAATTGAGGATACACCTTACTTGATAAATCCAACTTTCAATCGAAATAGCACATTAACTAGAAGTGCAAACGTACTTTTATTCTTAGACATAACAAAAGGTTTAATTATAAGTAAAGAAAAATCAACGACAAAATTCTAAAATAAAAATTATCAGAGGCATTTCAAATAAACATAAGCAGATTTTTACCTAAAAAAATTGAGGATACACCAATGAAATTTTTGTTTAACTACCACTAGATTTTTTTTCTGCTTGCTACTATCATAATGTAAGTTTGGCCAATTTTATCTTAAACCTTTTCGACTGTTAGTTTTGTCTTTTGAAGTTGGTTATGTGAATTTAAAGTCGCAACTTTAAATAGAAAATGGCTCCTCGGAGAGAGACCAGCATTGACGTAAGAAAATTTATATTAAGGTTATTTAAGAAAGGAAATTCTTATCGTGAAATAGCTGAAACTGTCGGTAGAAGCCACTCGTGTGTACAGAAAATCATTGTAAGATTTAAAAGCGATGGATTAATTGAAAATAAAAGTGGAAGAGGAAGGAAAAGTATTCTGAGTGATGTAGCCAAAAGAAAAATTTTGAAAAATATCAAGATTGATCCTAAACTAAGTGCAGACAAATTAGCTGCAGAAACTTCTCGAATAATGTGCAGAAGTGTAAGTGCTGAAACTGTGAGAAATTTGATTAGACATGCTGGATATAGCAGTCGAGTAACTAGAAAGAAACCATTTATAAGCTTACAAAATCAGAAAAGCGTTTGGAGTTTGCAAAAACTCATCAGTTGAAGACAGATAACTTTTGGAAGAAAGTTATATTTAGTGATGAAAGTAAATTCAACGTTTTTGGAAGTTATGGTCGTCGCACCGTTTGGAGAAGGCCGAACACCGCTTTGGATCCAAAAAATTTACGTCTTACAGTTAAACATGGTAGTGGCTCCGTCATGGTTTGGGGTTGTATGGCTTCAAATGGGGTAAGAAATTTAGTTTTTATAGATGGCATAATGGATCATAAACTTTATATACATATACTCCACAACAATCTTAAAGAAAGTGCAAAAAAATTAGGTTTAGATGGAAATTTTATGTTCCAGCACGACAACAACCCCAAACACACGGCACATAATGTCAAAATGTGGTGTCTTTTTCATTGTAAACAGCAATTGAAAACACCACCACAGTCCCCTGACATCAATGTCATAGAAACTTTGTGGGCCACACTCGAAACAGCGATCCAAAAACACCAATTAGGAACAAAGCCCATTTAAAGCAAGTGTTACAAGAAGAACAGGATAAAATATCTCCAGATACCACCAAAACATTGGTCGAATCGGTACCAAGACGTTTGGAGGACATTATAAAAGCCAAAGGACATACAATCAAATATTGACACTTTGTATGTGATATATCACAAAAACTTCATTGGTGTATCCTTAATTTTTTTAGTTAAAGATCTGCCTATGTTTATTTCAAATACTAGTGAAATGTTTAATTTTAGATATTTTTTTGTTGATTTTCGTTATGTTTACTGTAAATTAACCCTTTTGATACGTGGGAAAATAAAAACACGTTTTCTCTTCTAGTTAATGTGTTATTTCTATTGAAAGTTGGATTTATCAAGTGAAAGTAAGGTGTATCCTCAATTGTTTGAGCCATTGTAGCTCTAGAATTCCAGAAGTCATGCAAACCTTTGGAGTCTCCGATCGTTGGAATCATTAAAATAATAAAAAATACTTAATATTAAAGGTTCTTGACTCACGAGCAAATTCATACCCTCCTTAAAAAAGAACTCAAAAACGCCTCTTTTAAATATACGTCTATATTCATTAAAACGATGCACATGACATTTAGTAAATGAAGTTCATATTTAAACCTCGGATTTCGAGGTTCATTTTCTGAGCATTATTTACCAAAAAATATTTGAACAAAGGTTAAGTTTTCTTTTTAAATATTTTTCCAGAATCTTTTTAAATCAAAGCAATTATAGAGAAGCAAGTATTATACGATTAACAGAAATAAATTCTAAACATGGAATACTAGTTTCTGTCCTGAAAAGTGAAACTACAGTAGCCAATATCGCTCCGAAACAATGCTGGCGATCCAGCTTCCCTGAATTTGCAACAATCACGCTCTTTTATTAATGAAAATGTCTGTGGAAATTCAACGAATTATTTAATTAAAATATTATTATTAAATTTTTGATTTTAGGCTTTTTATTGAAATTATACATATATATATATTTGGCAGTTTAAAATATTTATGCGTTTGGTACTATAAAAGATCATATATGGCTGTAAACGAAGTTGCAACTTACTAGAACATACTATACTTCTCCACAAGGTTGTTCTTCGTTCTATTTACCTAGATTTATTTCAGAATTAAGTGTTCGTCCTTACCTTCGCCTAAGCCCCCATCAGAATAGAAACTATCTAATTCAAGAAATATATCATCACTTTTCGCAAGAGAAGATAACTGAAACAAAAGCTAGTCGTGATTAACAACAATAGGCCATAATGCCGTTATGGCGCTCAGTAATAAATCTCGCCAAATTGGCGACGATTTGGTAATCGCAAGCATTTGCCAACAGCCGTCACTGATTTCAGGCCTACTTGTATTACGGAATAGGGCTTACTTGCTATTGAGGTGTCAGCGGTTCTTAAAATACGATCGCCTGTGTTTTGTTTCCTTCATTTTAGGTTAAATGCTCGTCTAAAAAGGGGGTTAAACACCGACAATTTTTCTGTGTGGATTCCATCCATTTTTCTGAATATTGAAAATCACAAACAAAAAAAGTAGGACGCAAATTTATTTAAATCATTCCCCTTTTTTCGGTTTTATTAGATAGTTTTTTCCATTTTAATGTTTGTAAATGAACCATGCTCAGTGGAATATTTTCTATTGTTTCGCTGAAACAATCAACTGTAAGAAAACGAAATTTAGGGAGGAGGGAGGCGAGATGGTAAATGAATTAGTCTTGTTTTCTTGTTTTATAAGTTATGTAAAATGAAGAAT
>KK117975.1:372740-489098 GCA_000611955.2 Stegodyphus mimosarum | reverse complement strand
GTTAATTATAAAAGATATTACTGAGAAATATTAAAACCATTCTGGTGTTATATGATTAAGAGTCTAGTATAATTAATCACAATTTTTCATGCAAGGCAATATTCTTAATTAAGTGCGAAATCATTACTGAGATATATTATTATTATTTATACTGAAAAGTCACGAGAATGACAGTTATAACAGGATGAAGATGTAAAATGTTTCCAAAAGTGAAAATAAACTTAAGAACTTATTTTTCTAATAATTTGCTTGATTTTTTGATAAATTCAGTTTTTATACGGGTATGAGTCCTTGAGTCCGAAAGTTTAATGCGTGCAAAATTCAGACGAATGACATCAAGCATGATATTTTGCAAACAGTCCTTTGCTTCTTACACCTCGAAAGAGAGGTATTTTTAAAATTTTAATGTAAAGTCCATAGGCACGGTCCATAGACTTCGAAATTGATGGATGAGTTGAACGAAAAAAATTAGAAGCAACCCCTGGCAATTGTTATTCGAAGCTTTTAATTCCTTTTCCCAGTCAGTAAGTAGGCTTTGGGCAAATCATAGCACCTTTCATTAAATTTTCAAGTTTAGCCAGTTTTCAATTAATTAACAAACAATTCCAGCATATCCTCGCGAATTTTTCCGCCTAGTGTTTTACCGCTGAATTCTGAAATTTTTAAAAATATTCGCTTTATTTCGCCATTCTTCTGTTTGTTGTACGTAGTTCTTTCCTCTGAAAGCTGGTTTATTAGTAAGCTGTATTTCTTTGATATTTTTATTCTTACTCAGTGTATTCAAATTTTATTTGCAATTTTGTATTAGCATTTCATTTATTTCATTTTCCCTTGCATTTATTATTTGAAACGTATTTTGTGTAGATTCTTGGTTAAGCTAACCGGACGTGGCAGGTGGGTATTTACGTGTTATCGCAACCATGTTTACTAACATGGGAACGATAACAACGATGAATTAGTCAGAATATGCCGAACTTTGGCAACTATACTCGTAATAGTCAAAAAACGTCGCCATTTTCATATGCGTTTTTATGCTGTATTCCAAGTTCTAACGATTTTTATAAATAAACCGTGATACTTTTGTCTTAAATTTAATTTTAAAATATGTGCTTGTTGAATTTGTCAGCTATGGAATAACTGTGCTAAAACTGAGGTAAAATTTCTGCAGGAAAACAAAATTTCGCCGTAAATTTTTGTGCTCTTTTATGTAACTATTTTACTATTTCTTTCTTATGTTTATATATTTCTGTTTTCTTTCCAGTAAAATTTCAAACTGGGATGACACGCAGTTCCGTATGGTTCGACGGAGGACAGATCTCATCTTGGCGGTTCCTGTCCACCAACGGCGGCACTATCCAAATTCAAACCGTAAGGAGGAGGAGAGTCAAGTTCCTCCAGCGAGTTCAAAATCAGAATGAGGAAGAACATTTAAAACAGTTTTTTTTTTATTTTTGTTACATAATGTATTACTTCCATACATAAATACAATATATTATATACATAATACTGAACTTATTAAAAAAAGTAAAAATGGTTAGTAAGTGATAACAGACGGTTTCTCTTTCCTTTTCTTGAGCAAGGCGCTAACTCTTAAAAATACAAGGCGTTCGAAATGTCATTTATCAATTCAACAAATGGCGCAATTATGAACTGAACTGAAGTCAAAATTATTAATAATATACAGACACACACACAAACATATATTACATATATATATATATGTAATATATATATGTATATGTAATATATATATATATTACATATATATATATGCATGCATAAATAGATATATACACATAAGTTCCATAGTAAAGTGGCATATAAATAAAAAATAACGATCTTTCTCAAGATAGAGCAACTGCAATTAGTTATAACGAATTGTGAGAAAAGCTTTATTTAAGGATTACAACATTTGGCGATTTTCGCGCAAAGAAAGAAAGATTTTTTTCCGGCGAAGTTTATAGGTAAGTTTATAGTTTCCGATTAGTTTATAGGTAAGGATCAATTTATAATATATTTAACGATAATTTTTGTAAATGTTTACAGGTTCGCTACAGTTCGTGGAAAGTATTTATAACGCTATATATTATGCTACTAATGCACAATCATTTTTAATGTTTTGAATTTTAATGTTTTAAAAAGATTTAAAAAAGGTTTTTTAAAAATTTTTAAAAAGATTTTTAACAGATTTTGCTTTTCTTTGAAGAATCTGATTCTAAAATATTCTACTGCAATCTCGCTGTTCGTTTTTTTGCTTTATTTGAACACAGGGGTTGAGCGTTGTCACCAGAGATTCGATAAGATTTTGCAAACATATATACTAATATTTTAACCAATAACACAAAACGGGGCTTTTTCAAGGACTACTTGCAGAGCGATTATGGATTTCGTAAGAGAAAACAGGAAAAAAGAATTAGAAGTGTTCTCACCGGGAGTAAAACTCCAGACCTCCTGATTCCTAGCCGAACGTGCTGCCATTTACGCAACGAAAACAAGCGGTATCTGGGAAGGATATTTCTTATGTTCTTCTCTACTAAAGGCGACTGGAGAGGAGGGAAACCCAGTCACCAAATCCAGGTGGTGACAAAATATCATCCATCGCATTTTAATAGGGCGCCACTTTAAAATGGTTTAGAAACCGACTGAAGCTTGCAACGTCAAAAATTACCGATTTCCTAGCCAGGATCCAAACTCTAAACTTCCCGATGCCAGCTGACGGGCTGACCATAAGACTAGGCACAATTGCTTTCTTTTGGTTTATTTAATTAGTTAAGGCAAAGCACTCAAGGGCTATCTGTCTAAGGAAAAGGATGCCTTCGTGGAGGAGTTTCTAAGGAAACTGGCTCGTATACATATTACACAAGAGAAAAGCCACGCAAAAGGGCCATGCTGCCAGCTCGTTCGCCGGGATTCGAACCCAGCTAGAATCCCGGCGTGGACCGACGCACACATTTGTCGATGGCAACGAAATGTAGTGAAATTATTTATTCAAAATTTGATTTAATTTTATTTATTTTATGTAGACAAATTATTGAAAATCGTTCTATTTTTCAGACTGTTTGACATTTATGGTTTTACACTTTCAATGTCTAAAAATGTATAGGATATAAAAGTTTTAAATATTGACCGATTACAAAACAAACTTTTCGCCATCTTTTAAAATAAGAACTATAAAACTATTAATTTCTACATATAAAAAATTGTGTTACAGTCTGAAGCAGACAGGAGAAAAAGGTTTTTCGGGAAAAAATTTATTGCTTTTGAGTTTGTCATCTTGGCGCACTTAATGACGAAGTTTGCTATCTTGGCGCATTTAATGGCTTTTTTTGTTCTTTAAGTGACAATTTTATTTTTTCTAATTTCCGAAATTACATATTCAAAGCGATTTCTGGATTCTCTGAATGAAGTTTAGCTGTTTCTTTATTTTATAATTTTCTTATAATTTATTTCTTGTCTTTTAATGTTCTCTGAAAGTTACATTATTTGTAACATGTAATTGGGACTGAAAAACAGAAAATAAAATACAACGAAAAAAAGCTTTTTATAATATACGCTTTTATTTAAAATGGATATAATAATGAATGCTTTAAAAAGAGAAAGTTAATTTATCGTATTGTTTAATGTATATTATAGATTATATAACTCTGTTTAGAGAATTCATCAACAACTTTATATCCCGAATAATAAATACGTAGGGGAGCCCATTAATCTCTTATTCCCATTAAACTGTATGAATTTTTTTCTCCTTTTAGAGTATTAATTATCATATTCATTTTAAATAAAAGCTTACTGTATAAAAACCTATTTTGTAATTACATTTTATCTTTACTTTGCATGACTGCACAATGTAGCTTTGAACGTGCCCTTATAAGGTATTTCTCCCGCCTTCTTGGCATGCTTTCGTGGTGTAATGATCAGCACGCTCAGGGCGTATTCGAGAGGTCCGTGGTTCGAGTCCGGACAAGGGCATTGCTCCACATCTCCTGCTTCGAAATAACCTAATGTCTCTACAGTGGCGCCCGAACTAAAAAAGGTGGTGGATAATGATTCTCCATAACAATAATTTGGCGATTGGGTCCCCTAATCCCCAGTCGCCCTTTAAAAGGGGGAATATATAAGGTATTTCTCCTGCCTTCGTGGTATAGTGGTCAGCACCCTCGACGCGTATTCGAGAGGTCCGTGGTTGGAGTCCCAGCGAGGGCATTGCTCATTTTTCATCTCTCCTGCTTTCAAAAAGTACCTAATATCTCTACAGCCTGATAATCAGCAGTTGATTATTAAACAAACACATTGAAAAAAATTCAGCATTAAATAAAAAATAAGTAAATTAAAAAAACTATCGAATTTTGAAAAAACGAGCTGCAAAATATTGTGTTGTCATCGCAAACACGTATGTGTGAAATGCTTCAAAATATGCGTACAACACAATAATGATTATTAAATACAACACAATAATGATAATTAAATACAACACAATAATGATATGTTAACAGTGGTCTCAAACTGGCGGTCCACGGACTGCATACGGCCCCGAAGCAATTTTATGCGGCCCGCGAAGATATTTCAGTCACGTATTTATTCAAAATATGCTTTCGCAAAGATTTGAGTATGTTGGTGATTTTGAACACTAGATTATATTATTTTCATCTCCATTAAAAACGAACATGAACAACGCACCATTAAACCTAAAAATGGAGCTAATTAATTTACAGGCTGATATATTCGAAGATTTGGAGATTAACGAAATTTGGACTGGAAATAATCGCTTTGTTTTGGAATACATTTATATGTGACTAACTTAATACCTTTTTTTCACAGTTGCAAATTGATAAAAAAAGAATCCCATTGGCGGACGAGCATCTGCAATTCGTGATGAAGATAATTTCTAGTTATTTCTCTCGAAGACTGCAAATTTTATATGAATCGAAACATCATCAAGCTGTAGTAAGAAATACAGTTAATGATTATTTACACGCGAACATATGTATCTTTATTTATGCCTAGAAGAAAAAATGAATAAATAAGAAAAAGAGACTAGGTTTTCTTTATTTATTTTCATATTTTGTCCTGTCTAGAAAATGTTCTCGGAAAACTTAAAGTTTTCATAATTTGTTAATTTTTAATTTAAATAAAGTATTTAATAAATAATTAAACAGATTAGAATATTCGAAAGAAATGTTTGTCTCCGGATTTTACATTTGGTTGTTAATATACTTAAATTACAAAGCGTAACCAGAAAAAATGTCTCGCAGGTTTTAGAATTTCAGAATTTTAGAACACCAAATTTTAGATTTCAGAAGGAAAATAAATATAAATTTGCATTTTTTTCATTTATGGTATTATTATTATTATTGTTATTGCTTTTATGTTTCGATAAATTTTAGTGAGAGAAAAAAATATATTTAAAATATCTTTTTTGTTACCAAAACGTTCCATTATGTAAAAATAAAGAAAAAAGAAAGTTCTAGTCTGTCAGTTGTTTTTAGATCGTGCATGTGGCTTGCATACAGTTTGAATTTGTGACCAGTGCCGTAATACATATCGTATATTCCGGAGTATTACGCCCATTTTTAATACAAAAAATGAGATCGAAATTTACGGCTGTGCGTTATACACCAGATATAAAAATGATAGATTTAAAAATAAGGAGAAGACGAGCAATTAAAAATTTGATAGAAAAGGTGATTTTCTAGGATCAGTTCGCAATACTTTCTTCTAAGATAGGCCATTTCGTCACTTTTTTCCGCAAAGCACATTCATTCTTTAGCATAGTAATCATTGTGATGTCATTTTTCTTCAACTCACGTACGAAGTTTTCACCAATACCAATCATCTTTGCTGTAATACGATTTCCATTTCCTTTCGCAAATTGGATGACTTTGCATTTGAAACTAGCACTATATTTATTTGTTTGGAAGGAACTATATTTATTACAAAAAGGAAGCATTACTCTATTATCTGTATTTCAGCTGAAGCAAATGCGATTTACTAAAACTTTCGATCTTCACTTCAAAATCATGGCTTCAAATGACTACAGAAAGAGAAAACGTCTAACTCCTAATTCCGCTAATTAATTCGAATCTGAATTCCCACTTTTCTCGAAATCCTAGAACGACATTTTTGTGCACATCTGCATTGAATACAACCCAACTTCTTTACAGAAATATTTACACACTCAAACATTTCTCTCACATACATTATCGTTCCCCTTCTCGCTTGTCATTATTTCAGTATACCACTGGTCGAAATCCTGCAAAAAAATATCAGCGACTTCAGAAGATAACAACATCGCACATGTATATTTCGCGTTTCTTCGTAATGAAAGGGGTGCACGTTATACGGCGATAATACCTAAAAATTAAAAAACATAGTTTGAAATTGCAGGTGTGTGCTATACACCGGTGAGCGTTATACGTCGAAATATAATAATGATATATAATAAGTTGAAATGAAAAAAAAATGCGAAAAGGCCATTTTTTTTGCAATTTAGATGACATTGAATGAAAAAATATTTAATTGTTCGGTTTTTTTATGAGATACCGGCATTTCCTTGCATATTCCCTCCCCCTTTTTTCATTAATTTTATTGTCCGAAAATCAGCAGGAGAAAATTATGTGAATCATTTGATTTCTGAAGGATGCGGTGATAGTAAGATCATAACAAATGAGTATATTCACGTATTATTCATGGATAAACTACCGAAAATTATCGCAATGTTATTTGTTTAAGCGAAATGTACATGTCAATAAGAATACTTAGTAATATTAGCATTACAGTATCTAGTAAGATATTATCATTCCTACTTCCTTGAATCCTGAACCTCGCCTGCTCTTATTTTTTCCCTAGTCCTCAAATCATTTAATACTGCTGCAAGTACTGGCTTTAGCGCCTGGTTATGGCTTGCAAATTGTCACCATCGGGACCTTCACCATCCTCTTCACTACCGTTCTGTTTGTCTTGCCTCGTGTAGTGATCTTCAGAAACATCAGCATCAGCTGTCTCCATTTTCTTAAAGCTTTTAACTGTTATTGCTTCATCAGCTAGACCCAACGAGCCCAAACTCCAAGAGTGAATGCATTTGTAAGATGGAAACAACCATAACATCAATTCATTCCAAAATTTAAGGAAGCTCGCCTTTCTGAACACCTTGAAAGAATTGAAAATTGCGTGAAAAATTTTCACACAGGTTAGCTTAATCGATTAATTAAAACTTACGCTACAGGAAAATACGCTAGTAAATGCTGTACATTACGTCATTCGCATCAATGGTATGTCCTACACTGAGATAATTAAAGCAGCGATCTCCAAACTTTTTTGATCGCGTACTCATTAGACGAAAATAATTACGAGTTTCTCCCCATGCAATATAGTGTGTATAAAATATTATATACATTATATACTATATAATATTATTATATATAACTTTATATATGTAATGATTTCGGGAAAACATAGAAGAGGAATTAGCTTGCAGTCGTAACCAGCTTTCGCTAGCCGAGTGGAAAAATGGAAAAAGGTATTGACACAACCCGAATTGAGCTAATTACCATATTTATTTCTAGACACATTAGAAATCATTTTTCTTAGACAGTATACTTTTTGATCATAAACAATTACAATAATTTCTCATATACACAGATTAACAGAGCGACATCATTTTAGACGGGGAAGCAAAGCGAGGGGATATTAACAAGGTGGAAGCTAGCAGAAGGGTGACGTTATTAGCTCGCTGAGTATTTATACCAGAGTAGGTGCAATTCTAGAGACAAGCTGTGATCGGTTAGTATCAGTTTTGGTTTGCACTTTTCAAACAGCGTTACGCAAGTAGAAAAATCTCGAATTCGGTAGAACAGATGACTTCAGGTAGAGATCACCAAATTTAGAATGTTAATTTTGAGATCGTCAATTAGTTTTTAAAGCAGCTATCGTATTTTCTTATATCTTACATGTTTATTTTGTGGAACTAGTTTCGTCAAGAACTTTACAAAATTTACATTGGACATTCTAACAACTTGATGACTCTAAAAATGTGCAGTTGCTTTAAAAGACTACAGTGTTTAAATATTGAATTCAAAATCTTACGACTTTCAGTGACATGTCAATTTCAGTTAAAATTCTATGACGATAATTTTTGTTTAAAAGTAAATATTATGTTTTGTATTTTCAAAATTATAGCTTTCACATTTTTGCTGCTCTAATGCTTTTTCTTCCATCTTGCTTACCCAACCTTTCTTTTGAAGGGGATGCGGAATATATAAGCTATAAGAAAATATGACAGCAATTGGCGACCTTAAGATTAACATTCTAAATTTGGTGCTTTCCCCAAAATCGTCCTTTCTCCCAAATTCGAGATCATTCGAAATTACGTAACATTTTAATTCAGATACCTCCTGCCCAATCAAATAATTGTAAGCCCAAACTTCCTCTTAACTCGAACTGAAACTCGCACTTCCTCAGTCTTCCTTTAAACTGCTGCTTTCGCTTTCGCTTACGTCTTCATGCTGTCAACACGTTATTTTTACATGCTGTGCCATGTATAAAAGGACAGTGCCCACGTCCTCCGTCACTTGTCACTTGCCTGAAATAACGTCTCATCTTTTTATCTGTGCATATAAGAAATTATCGTAATTGCTATGATTAAAGTGTATATTGTCTACAAGGAATTATTCTAGTGTGCCTGCAAATCTACAAATAAATTTGATAATTGGCTAAATTTAGTTTGGTATCAACTCTTTCTTCTCGCCTTCCCACTCAGCCCTCCCTTCAAACCACTACGGTCTCCTCAGCCATCTACGCAATATCGAAAGGTGCTAAAAGTTCCAATGTTTTCCTCTACACATTTGGAATCATTGCATATATAATATAATATAATGTATTGTAGTGTTTGTGTAGACACAGTGACTAATGAGAGAACCTCGCACTCACATGGCACACGATCATACACTCTCAAGTGATCGTGACCCTACATCTTTTGCGTACCCCCTTCAGTACGCGTAACACACTTAAGAGACCACTAAACTAGAAGTGATGACTTCATAAAATGTTTAGCCTCAGATGCTCCAGTTCTGTAAAGCGGGTCCTGTACACAGTAGATAATTTAGTTAAAATTTATTCTTATTCTTATAAATAAAGCTCGTTTGACTCCCTTAAGAGACTCTATACAGGGTGATTATAATTAATGTTGCGATTTCAAAATGTTCTAACTTTAAAACTATAGGTCAGAATGACTTGATAATTTACAGAACAATGCTGAGGTAATGGAATTTTGTTTTGAGAAGGAAAAAAATAGTTTCAAAGTATGTCGATAGATGGCACTGTAAGTGTTAAAAATTGCTGTTGTGGATGTATAGCCGAAAGGAAACAAAAGACTTCAAGGGTTTAAGACAATTTCACTAGCAAAAAGACAAGAATACGTATTTACAGAGAAAGCAGCGATAGTGACAAAACATGCTTCACGAAACAAACACCTTACTGATGATTAATGCATAAGTTGTTCAATATGCTCTCCTCCTTGTTCCGCTACTAATTGGAAGCGCAAAACTGCCTGTTCCACAGCAGATCGGAGAGTGTCTGTGATGATGCTATGAATGTGGTGCGTGATGCTTGCCTTCAAGTCAGCCAGATTCGCAATTCGCCAACTGTAAAGAACATTCTTCAAATATTCCCAAAGCCAAAAGCCACACGGGTTTAAGTGTGGCGGCCAAGCTGTTGGAAAATCGCGTTTATAATTCTATCATCTTCGAAATGAGAGATTAACAGCTACTTCACACGAGTAGCAATGTGCGAAGGAGCGCCATCTTGCATGAATATTGTTTGATCCACACACTGATGTTGCTGAAGTGCCGTAAGGACATGGTTATGCAAAAGTATTTCATACTTGCCAGTAACGGTGCAGGCAATAGGACCCGCAGGTGTGATCTCCTCGAAGAACGGACCGACGACAAACGCTGCCGTTATTCCCTACCACACAGTGAACTTTTCAGTGTGAAGAAGTAATGGCTGTAGCCGGAACGGTCGCCCATATACTGCAATTTTGCGTATTTACAGAACCTTGCAAATGGAAATGAACTTCGTCAGACCACAGAATGTTCCAAGACCATTCATTATCCACTTCCATCCGGGAAAGAAATTGTAGTGAAAACGATTCACGTGTTTTCAGGTCAGCACGTAGCAACTGATGCACGTGAGTTATCTTATACGGATAACAGCGCAAGAACTTTACGAACTGTACTGATAGGCATATCCAACATTAGGCCAATTTCCCGTGCACTGTTGACCCCTGCATCACTGTTTGTTTGTTCTTGTAAAGCTGTAGCCACATTTTCCACTGCCGCCGCCGCAACTGGTTTTCGTCCTCTACCTCGTTTCACATCAAATGAACCAGTCTCTTCGAATTTTTCTATCATTTTCTGCAGGCCATATGCGGTCATTGGGACGGATTTTATTAATTTTAAAGTCCGGAACTTCTTAATAGCTGTTAATGCACAGTCACCATTCTGATAGAAAAGCTTCACGAGAAGACCACGATTCTTCTTTGTCAGAGTCATGATGAAGCACTCAGACAAAATTTTATATGTGTCATTGGTGCTCTGCATTTTTGTCTTAGCCATGTCTGCAGTACGCATGTTACGTATTAGTAATTTACATACCAACAGCGATGTGAACCACGGCAGCGCCATCTATCGGCATATTTTGAATTTTTTTCCTTCTCCAAACAAAATTCCATTACCTCAAGATTGTTCTGGTAAAATATCAAGTCATTCTGACCTATAGTTTTAAAGTTAGAGCATTTTGAAATTTCAACTTTAATTATAATCACCCTGCATTATAATCACCCTGCTATAAGCTTTTATTTACTTCACTCGTGATCTTTCACTGTGGATAAAATTTTGTCATCGTTTTATAACTTACTTTCTGATAAGCCAAAAGGTTCAAATTTTGTACACATATTGTATTGTATTCTATTTTGCTTGTCGATGACAAAGTAACGTATTTCTTTTTTTTTTCTTTTTTTCAAAATTCACTTTATTTAATGTTTAAATGATTTGTCGCACACATCTTCTTTAACGAACAAAAATTAAATTAAACATACCAGAAATTTACTGTTTACATATCGAATACAACGGAAAAAAAATTTTCAATGAAACTTGCGTGAAAACTGCAACTTCATGTCTGAATTTTTGAAAATCGTACTTTTGCTTAAACTGTTTGCCGTTTATGACTTTAAATTTCAACATCTAACAAGTTTTGAAATTTTCACAGATTATAACATTATCTCTTACGCGCCTCGACAGCTGAATGTCATTACGCGGACTGGGTTCGAAATGATATTAGGCACAGTATGGGCAAACCAGTCAAAAGCCACCTTGGAGATGGTCGAACTCATTCCTACATAAGATCCGGATCCCACATCCCCGAATACAACAGCATCAAAATTAATCTCCAAACCCACCGCTGAGCTGATCAACTACAGCCACCGCCCCAGCGAACACAGGCCACGGAGGGGTGGAGCTTTGACTGGTCTTCAGTGGTGTTACCTACCAGTACTATGCGGGCAGCCCCTTCCATCAGGCTGTACACAGAATACGGAGGACAGCCTGGCCTGGACGCTCAATGGCCCAGGTGCTATTCCGTTACTGCTACCCTAGTTAACGGGAACTTACGCCACCAGACCCGTGAAAGGTTGGGATGAACCCTTCTCCACAGATCATCGGGAATTGCCAGGGTAAATATTATTATACACCCTGTGGGCCGAGACTGCTTAGGTACAGATACTACCCAGTAGCTTCACATAGTACTTGCATCGACCCCCGGGGGTTGGTCACAGATTATTAAAAAAATTTTATCCTCTTTTAAAACAAGAATGATAAAAGAACGTTAACTGAGCGAATTTCTTCATTTAAAAAAAAATGTGTTGCAATCTGAAGTAGACACGAGAAAAACGTGTTTCTCATAGAAAAATTAATTGCTTTTGAATTTACTATTTTCGCGTACTTAATGACGAATTGGTGATATTCGTTTTCTTCATTTCATTTTCAAGTAAAATGCTTCTTGTAACATTGTAATTACATCGAGTTTCGCAAACTGAATATTTAAAGCGATTTCTGCATTTCTGAATGGAATTCAGTTTCTTCCCTTATTTCATAACTCTCTTGCTATTTATTGCTTGTGTTTCATTTATTGCTAAAATTTTCATCATTAATAACGTATAATCGAGTCTAAAAAACAGCAAATGAAATACAATTAAAAGAGTTTTTTTTAATCGAATAAGCTTTTATTTAAAATGGATATGATAATGAATGCACTATGAGGGAAAAATATCATATAATTTAAATATCATATCATGGGAATAATAGATTCAATAATTATATTTACAGAATTCATCTGCAATTTTATATCGCGAAGAATAAACGCGTGGGTTGTCTAAATAGCGAAATCTATTTATTTAACTGCATTATGAAATGTATCAGCAAAAATCTTGTTTTAAAATCTTTATTAATTCAATTGCATAACCAAATGCATAAGCCATTATCGTTTTTTAATTTATCATGTGCGCCCCGCACTTTTTATTATTCACAATATAAAATTGTATATGAACTTTGTAAATTGAATTATTTAATCTATTGTTTTTATTAAACTATAAGATAAACTATTTTTCTTTAGTGCATTCATTACCATATCCATTTCAAATAAAAGCTTGTTGTAGAAAAGCCTTTTTTTAACTCGCATTTTATTTAATTAGAAATGCCAGCCTGCATTGATTTTTGCGAAATCTAATATATAAAAGCACTGTCTATCTGCATACTCTAGACCAGCGTTTGTCAACCGGTGGTTCGGGTTACACTGGTGTTACGCAAAAGCAAAATAGGTAGTAGGCAAAGAAGCGAAGTATTTTTAACTGTTAAATTCAAAACTCTCGCGAAAAAAAGAATACTTGATAGAAAAATCCTATGATTTCGAACCTATGATCCTATGATTTAAAAAATTACACTTGTTAACTTTGGGCTGAACCGAACAAAAGAATTTAAAGGCATTTCAAATAAAGCTATTAAATTTTTATCACCTTTCCGCAGAAACTATTTATGTGAAGAAGGATTTTTTTCCACGTTATATTTGAAAAATAAATGCAGAAGAAAATTAGAAGTGGATCTTAATTTACCGTTAAAACGAAGTGAAATAAGGCCAGACATAAAGATATTTCGTGTGAAATTTGGGCGAAATTTTAGAATTAAAGTAGTTGTGTTTTTAGAATTAATGTGCGAGTATTTAGGTTAGACCCAAGTATTTATAATTAAAATGGTAACCGATTTTAAATCTAATATTTTTATGTGCGAATATTTAATACGAATATCCAATAGGATGTGCAAATGCAAATTATTTTTTAATATTTTTATTGAGAAATTGAAAAATAATCACTCTAAAATGTAATGGTGGTACTCAAGGTTTTCAACTTTTCTTTAGATGGTACGCGTTAGTCAAAAGGTTCCGCTGCTCTAGACTAATTAGCCGCTGCTCTAGACTAAACTAAATTAATTTTAAAACTTTAATTGTATAAGTTCTAACTTTCGAAGTGATTTTCGTATGAAAATTACAAATCACGCTTGCGTACACGCGATTGCATTCTAAGACACACACGCACACTCAAAATGTGACAGAATTGTTTTTGACCTACATTGTGCTTCACTTAAAGATGACGAAAATATGGCATTCGTATTTTCAACTTATGGGGTGATAAGATAAATAAAATCAAGCTTCAAAATACTACAATACTGACTTAAAAATCTTTTACATTATATCTGACATCACTCAGTTCAGTTAGATAACATTCTTAAATATAAAGGGAGTTTTCTAGAAAGTAGCTCTTAACAACGCTGCTATTTTCACTTTCAGATAAAAATAAATTGATCGAAACTATCGTAGCGATTACGCAAATACTATCTCTGAGCGCAGAATAGATAATTAGGGCTTAAAGCATATACTACGTTGCGTTTCTTAACAATTTCGAACCTCACAAAAGAGATTTGTTTAATTTAACTGTTGAAAGCATATAACTGGCGACTACCTGCTTAACCGAAGACTTATGCCTTTCTGCAGCATTTCCAGAAGGACGCCGCTTGAATTCATGTTACACAGAAAAAAAATCTGAAAGCTTTCAGATTTTACATTACGGCCAAAGAGGCGTTTTTCTAACGTTATGTGGGTTACCTTTATTTATTAAATATCATGTTCTTCGCACTTAAAGCATAAAATTCAATTTAACAGTAATATCGCAAAATAATTTTAAAATCAGCAACTCTTTAGAATTTCCGATACACAGTCTGGCGCATGGAGATAAAAATGTTTTTTTTTCGTACGGTGTTGCCATTGTTCCCTTTGAAATCGTTGAGTTTTTTAATCAAAAATTCGTTGAAGGTTTATGAAATAAATAATAAAACAAATTCCAAATTCGGGCTTCCAGATCCCCATATTCTAGTTGAGGACAATTTATTGAAAATTTGATGTCTGTGGGTACCGTTGTGTTTTCGCAGCGAGAGAAGCATACATACATTCATGCAGATTCTTCATTACTTAATTTCTTCTAATATAATACGGGGCTCTAATATTTGGTGACAACGATTTGAAAAATTAACCGACATTTATGTTGGCCCAACGCAAAAAGCCAAAACGAAATTAATAGCCATTCTGGGCTAACGTTCTTTGGGGTAAACACACCAGGAAACATCCATTTAACTCAGAGAACGTTTGTCAGCAAGCATTAAAACCCGATTCCAATATGATTATTAAGAGATCTCGTCCACAAGTGAGCTCCTCCGCAAAAACTTTTATGTCATAATTATATTTAAATTAATTATTAGCTATTAATAAGTAATTGTTTATTATTGTTGCGTATTGCAAAAATCTTCAAATTGGTAAAAGAACATAAATTAAACACTTAAAAGCGAATTCTTCCATAATTTAAACAGCTGGTGATTAATCAATTAAGGGAAACGATATGAGGGTTATTTGCCAATGCCAGGTGTGCCTTGGTGAAGGACTTTCTAATAAACACTGGCTCATATTCGCATTAGAGCGGACCACGGATATCTCAAGCGAGCGCCTCATTCGTCTGGGTTTTTGAACCCAAGCCGAATTACTTGCGTTCTGTTATTTGATCTACTCGACCACTGGTGAGGATGCTCATTTAGTATTCGAAAGCTGTAGTAAATTTAATGGTCCCGAATTATACATAATTTTACCAGTAAAGATGATACGTTACTTGATGTAAAGGAAAACAAATTTCAGGATATTCTGTAATTTAGAGAACATATTAATATTATTCTACATCGCCAAAATTTTAAGTATGATATTTCAACAGAAATATTTATTTTGGCCGTTTCCGAATCCATTTAAAATAGACAGACGATTTTTTTCCGTGACATCTATACCTACGTACAAAATAAAGGCCTGTTCTTTCCAAAACGGATTGTAAAATGGATTTAAATGGATTTAAAGTAGATTAAAAAGGGATTATTTTCGCGACATCTGTAATTACTTACGTACGTACGTATATATGTATGCATGTATATCGCATAACTCAAAAATGATTAGCCGTTGAACGTTGAAATTTAGTGCATGGGACTACTATAATATCTAAAACGTGTACTTTTCCTTTTTTATTGCATTACATAGCCATCCCCTTACTCGGCTTAAAGTCCTTTCCCGGCCTTTATTTTCGCAATCGTTGCTCGTAGTTATACACTTACAGAAGTGTTTTAAAGGACGAAAATATTCACGTTCTTGGGACGTCAAATTAAAAAAAAAATTATTTTCGATTAATAATAAAAGCTAACTTTTAATGTGGTCTCCGGCTTTAGAAAAGTTCATACTCGTTATGAAAAATAAAATTAGAAGAAGTTTGACGCCCGTACGACAAAAATTGACCGGGATATTTAGTTTTAAAAACCGAAATTTTTTAAACATTCTTGAGATATTGATTAATTAAGTTAGACTAATTCGCGGAAACAAGTGTAAATTAAGTGCAGCAAAAAATCTGCAGCATTTAATAAGCGGTACAAGGAATTCAAGTGTTGCCCACATCAGACTTTTTTTAAACTTGGTAACGAAGATTCTGCTTTTGACTTTATAAGTATCTTTGACGCAGCCTTCTCAAAGATTCTGGAGCGTTCATTACTGTGCATTATAGCATCAAGTCCTGCTTTAGCAAGACTTGCCTCTGTATTAGGAACATTGCACCGCTATACACTGAAGGGAAACTCATAAGCACCATATGACAGATGACCTTGACAGTCATTGATGTCCTTCGTTTGCATTTCATTTTAATGGTTTGTCTAAATGTTTTACAGTCCCTGTACGGCAACCATTGAATTGACCATTAGCATCCAACAGTAAGTCACTGGTACAACAGCCTTCATGAGCACTTGATACTTCATTTCTATTTTAGTCTTAAAATCCATCTAAATTTTTTATACCGACCTACACCAGACATTCACTGGTTGATTCCGAATGATTCCTAGCCTGAAAGTCATAGGTGTCATAGTTCGGTAATGTGAAGAGCATGCATGTATATATATAAACATACACACGCACACTCATATTTAAAATGAGCGTTTGACATTAAAAGGAGCTACATGACTGTACTTTTTCTATTTCTTCAAATAGAAGATAATTCGCCAAGTAGATCACAGTAGATAATAAAAATTGCCAAGCGACGCACAAATGTCTCCATTTTGATTTTAATTTCAGAAAACCATTTAAAATTAGGCAAAAACGCAACCTTATTTTGACGTAGATTTTGAATAACTCTGCCGTTTTTGAAGGCGATCGGACAGAAGTCTTTCTTCCTCAGAAGCAGTCGGAAAAAAAATTCCCCTGCTTTTCTGCTTAATTTAAGATTTTACATTGGCATAGTCTCTTTCAATGAGGAATCCGAATATTAAGGTTAGCGTTACAACATTGGTTAAACAATTTCCAGAAACGATAACAGATCATGAATGAATTTTTGCATTAAAGTCATTATAAACAGTTCGAAACAATGTTTTCTAATTCGCATTCTTAATTAAAACTGCTGTGAAAATACTTATATGTTTCCACTGTATATTAAATTAGTTATAAAATTTTCTACTCCCAGATTAGCTTCGGAAAAATGTGAGCACTTAAATCAGCACTTGTGTAATGTCCGGAATCGCGGTATATCGAGTCGCGTTGTAACAGGGAGCTTCTGTAGCATAAAACAAACACATGCACTCGGAGAATAAAAAATAAGTGTGCTATTTGGATTAACTGCGGAACCTTGAAACACATGGCGCCATTAACTGTTGCAATCAGAGATAGAATTACTTTTCTGCACACTCTATTTTTGGTGTTCAATAACGGAAAAATTACGTAAAAGATGATTCAATACCACAAAGCTCGCGTGTAATCAAAAATACCTGTTTGGATAGGCGCCAAATGCTTCCTGTTTAAAAATTTTACGTGATGCTTTTTTTTAAATTACCTATTTTTTTCCAGTCGGAAGTTTCGCGAAACTTTTATCGTTAGTTACACCTTCGCTCTCGTATGTAAATACGAAAAGGAAACTTGGCTTGATAATTTTATTTTTACACCATTACTGTTTTTGAAACATTTCTAGCAACCTAGTACGTAATAAACAGCTTTGAGGAAGTTTAAGCCTTTCATTTTCCATCGTTTATTTCTTGTTACCACGGTGACGAACCAGACATACGCTGTCCTTATGACTCAAATTTATTTGTCTAACAATATCTCAGTTGTTATTCATGTGTAACAGGAAAGACGTAGATCTCATTGAGCGTGTCACTACTGTTAAAACAATGATAATTTATAAATTTATTGTTCTAAATTTAAATATAAAAATTTAGCATTAAATAAAATACATGAAAAAACCTTTTTAAATCACGCGGGTTTAATCAAATGCGATAAAAAGTAAGAAATAATTTTAGTTATCATAATATTCTCGATCACAAAAATAAAATCATAGAGCTGCTAACAAAGCTTTATTCTAAATCAAAGATGTTAATAACAAATTTAGAAGAACTGGCTGTAATCTTTTTTAACTATGTCACTTCTATGCTATCACTTTTATTCTTCCTTGAGATTCTGTTGATGCCTTAGAGCAATTCGTATATAAAAATCAAGTAGGATCATGAATATTAAGACAGCTAAAAACGTTATTGGTCCTCAATCAAAATTCAGTAAGAATGTCATGTTTTTAGCATATTTTCGAGCATATACGCGAGAACAGCAATGCTATGCGTGCGCGTACTACGCATGTATGCACGCGAATTTACATACTTTGTTATTTAATTGTCACTTAGTCGCTCAGTCTGGCTGGGGAGAAAGGAAGCGTTTGTTTTTCTCAGAAATACAGGTGACGGGAGAAAGCAGGGCCGGACACCCGGACGGCTTTTTTGAATACTCGCGTAATGTCCGGAACCCGCTTGTGACAGAATTGTGACTAATGGCAATTCGTTGAAATATTTAGACAGAGCATTGCAACGTTGAGGGACATACCTAAGCGGGAAATTACAATTCCAATACGATACATAATGGCACATTTGATTCATACATTTAGGCATTTAATAACATTATATCCAGGATGATTATGAAAATGAAATACAGAATGAGAGGACTGAGACACTATTTATACGGATACTTAGTAAATACTTACATGATACACGATAAATTCTTATTGAATACCAAATATGCTACTTACTTAAATACTTATTCAGTACTACATACTTACTACCAAATACTGCTGCTTGGAGTACTACAGACTTACTACTAAATACTTCACACATCAGATACGTCATAAAAACTATATAAACTTATCGTACAGGTGCGTAACATTCTATACATTGTACACAGAATGATCATGTCAGTTATATACCGAAAGACAGGACTGAGATTTGATGAAAACAGATGGATGATAATATTAATACAGATACATAGTTGATACTTATTAATTACACAATTAATACAGATACGATTAATTCCTGCAATTAGTACAGATACATGGTAAATACTTATTGAATATGTACATGACATTAAAGCAATGCGTTAATATGGAGCATACACTGTTCTGTGTTACTTATATACTCTGTTGTACAAAAATTAAGGACGAAACGGTTTTTTCAATATAACTTTGTGCAGTAGCTTTCCAAATCAACACATTTAATACCGTAAGATAGCCAATACGTAAGGACATGAGTAATGTAAGCAACAGTTACTAAAAGAGAAATCAGAGGGATAAAAAGAAGCTTCATTGAAAAAGTAGCATGGAGCGCAATGCGACTGAAGGCCGAAACATCCCTTTGATGGGTGTCCAGCAAGAAACATCCGGTCTTTAATAGGGGATATGATCTCCCCTGACTGCTAGGCAGGTTTTACATCATTTGTGCATGCTGGATATGTGGTTGTTAATGACCTGTTGAGACACTGCTGCTCGTTCCTCTTGTAGCACCAATCGCATGAAATCGTTACGAAATCGTTACTGGCGATAAGTTACGTGCTGCCACGGGTCTCCCTAGTACGTTCCGTAGACGCTTGACGGGATTTAGATCCAGAGACCTTGCCGACCAATCCATGGGTTCAATATCTTCACTCTCCAACAGCTCTTCGACAGTAACTGTGCGATGAGGTGGAGCGTTGTCGTCCATGAAGAGGAACAGAGGACCCATAGCCCTTGTGAAAAGACGCATGTAAGGAAGGAGAACCTCGTTACAATAGCAGTCCCAGGTGACGAACCTCATTGGGAGATATGAAAGTCGGTCCGGCTACCAAGCATTATGTCTGCTCGAACGAGAACTCCGCGACCTCCAAAACAGTCCCTTTTGATGATGTTGAAGGGGTTATTGCGTGTTCCCCGCTCTGTCCAGATGAGTATGTGTCTAGAACCGCAACTCAGACTAAATCTGCTCTCATCTGTAAAGAGTACTCGTCCCCATTCATTGTCTCTCCAATTCCGGTGTTCCCGGCACCACAGAGAACGCCTTCTCCGATGGGCAGGCGTTAGAGGTACACACCGTACAGGGCGTCGTGCAAACAGACCACCACCGTGCAGTCTTCTGGCCACGGTAAAACGCGATATCGGTCGTCCAGTCGCCTGTGTCGTGTGTCTAGCGATTTCTCCCGCTGTCTGCCGCCTGTTTCTTCTGGCCTGTAAGGCAATATACCGGTCATCTGCGGGTGTGGTTCCTCGTGGACGACCACTACTAAACCCCCCGGATAGCTGTTCCTGTAGTTTGAAATTGTCTCCAAAGTCGTGAAACGATGCTGTGAGCAATTCCGAACTCTGAAGCCACACTTGTCACACTGCGGCCTTCCTCCAACTTCCCAATGATTCGACCTCGGGTAAAAGCATCCAGATGCCGTCTAACAGATTGATTATTCGCCATTTCTCGCTAAGGCAGCAAATCGGTGTGATTTTAACTGCTATACGGCGTGCAATCTCTTTGCCAGAAATACTGATTTTACACCGACAACATGCTTTATACTACTCAGACACTACCCCATTACGTCTATCTGCATATCTGCGCATGTGCTACCGTACACCACCTTACTTAATCTCCTGATTGGTCTTTCTGTCCGCTCTGCCTCTTCGTTTAGCTGATATGCTAATTTTTCGACTTCTTCCTTAATTTTTGCACACCAGTGTAGATTATCACGATATTATTCTCAAAGGTAACCACTTCCTCCGTCAAATATGTATTGAAGCGACCAATAATGTGTTTAATTTTGCTGTCAGGTATTTTACTAATATATTTTATCTAATAAACTAACCAAGAATTTGTATTTCCAGTTCTTACTGTAACAGGAAAACTTTAATTAATTATTTCTGAATGATTACCAGAGTCGGGAAAAGGGCGATGCAAATGCCTCACTTGCCTCAGGTGAATCACTAGAAAGCGCGCCAAACTGACTATGCAAATTCGAAAATTACTTTAATTATGCTTTTTAATTTGTCTGTTATTATTAGGGGAAATAAGCTTTGGTAAAATTAAATTAATAAAACAATAGGAAGAATTGCAAGAAAACCTGGAAATTAATGCAATGTGTATTTCAATGTTATTTATCAAAAAAAAAATTTTAACATTTTCATTTGAAAGTTATAAATAATTGGCGATATTATTTTCTGAATTTATAAAGCTAAGATTAAAACATAATTTAAGAACTATGATATTTTGATTTAATGCAGTTACTTTTCTTTAATACAAATATAGCTATTTTGATATATATATAGGGCGTGCATTTACCTTTTTGCCTCAGGTGAAAAAATATCTTGGCACGGCTGTAGAGTAGAATAGAGTAATTTATCATATTGGCTTGATTAGTCGGTTAGTATGCAGTACTTTCTGAAATGCTCCATCACACACCTAAGTTGTTTTAAAATATAGTTCTTCTTTTCCTTCAGCGCTGTGAGAAAATTTAGCAAACCAATGATCAACTGGCGCCAAGGCATTCAATTTCTATTTTTGATGTTATTGTTATCGATTATGCTTATTTTTTACATTGACAATTCAGTGCATACACATGCGCGATTTTGTTTTAAATTTTGTAAATATGCATTGTTTAACATCAGATTAAGATGTTTTGGTAAACGTAAACTACTACATCTGCAAAGCAAAAAGTAGAATAAATAAAGTTAGAAGCAGAATTGAAAGTTATTGAAGCTGCTACTGGCTGTCAATTGTAAATCATGAACGAGTTAATACATATTAAGTCAAACATATTAAAGATCGTCGAATGGCAGTTTAAGTAGAAATTAAATATTTCTGAAATTACTAAATAGAGTTTAGAATGAAAAGAGTTTTTAAGCATTTTATTATTTGATTTTCGTATTTTAAAACAGTATTCGCTTTAAGCATTTCAGCAATTTAGCGTAAGCTAACGTTTCCTCTAAGTTTTGTTTTACTACATTAATCGCTACTTATCCCCGCAAATTACCTCGTAATTTTATTATTATAATGTTTCTAATAGACCAATATACATCATTTTTACTTCTGTTTTTTTCGTTAAATTCTGAAGACCCTTAGAAAGGTTGCAAACCGGTAACTTCTATCCACGACAGTTACTTCTACATGACGACTATCTCTGCGGAAGGTTAAATTTGCCTGGAATTGTGAAAGTTCGTGTTAGAGAGGATATAGTGCATTTTTCTGATGAATGCTATTCCAATGAAAGCTACTGAGTAAATATGTGGCAACAGGATAAAGAAACCTTTAGAATACTTTTAAGGAATTTCATTTTTCCCCAGTGGTCAAAGAGAAAAAGAATATCTCTAGTCATACCTGATTTTTGCTGAACAATACCTATACTTTGAAAAAATAACTTCTTACCCTTACCTATCTCTCCAGGCAGCTCCTCGCGAAACACATTCCAGTCAATAACAATAGAATAGACTATATTTCGGAATGTTTACCGTATACTCCAAAGTTGCGGAATACAAAACATTAATGGAACGGATTCAGCTACCGCAGGAGAACAAGGTAAAGCGAAACTGAAAGCTAAGGGTTAGATAAAAGGGAAAATATTTCTTAGAATATTTCTTAAAATGTTTTGACAGCTGCAAATATTTGCTTATCATTACTTACTGCAAGTAGTTAAAAAATAGCATGAGTTATTAAATTTTTTGTAATACCATTTTTATTCGAAAATAAGACCCCTCTTTTTTGCTCTATTTTTAGTTCTCAAATGCATTAGGTTCTTATCATCGGGTATTTTGATAAGTGAAATATCAGAAGAAAAGGAAAGGATTTAATTATCATGCTATGCAGCATAATTACAGTGTTTAAATACCAACTAAAGGGTGTTCATACAATAAGAAACCAAATATAAGTGTTTTTTATTTAACTTAGACATGATAATGATAAATATTTTCATCATTTCTATTTACTCCATTTGCGTTTCTATTGTGTTTATCAATAAAGCAACCGAGTTGTTGCTTTATGGATTCAGATTTTTCGTTTCTTAGTCCAACATTTCGCATTATAGAAAGGTTTATGACATAAATTTAAAGGCAAATTGACTGTCGTCATTTCGTTTAAAAACAAGCATAAAAAATGTTGTCATTCATCTACTAACTCGTGTTTTCTCACGCAATTTTTTACTTAAAGTAATAAATATAATATTAATCTAAATTTATGAGTATTATCCTAACGTATAGGGTGATAAATCTGAGCAATTTTAAGGTACAAAGGAACAAAGTTTTATGTAAGAGAAGTAAGACCAAATTAAACTTTCAAAAATCGATTTTTCAATTTTGATTTTAAAAAACCTAATATGGACACCACATGATTTTCTGTTACAGTCTATCAAATTATACACAATTTTTGCTCCACTGCATTTAAACTTATTTACTCGAATTATTCTAACTTAATTAACCGATCTTTCGAAGCAAACTTAAAATGACGTGAAAAATTGCAAATTAAAATAAAATGTCCCAATTAATTTTCAAATTTCTTATAATTTTATTTTTTTCATAACGAATACAAAATCTTCCCAAATATAATAATAAGTACTAACCAGGAGAAAGCATTAAAAGTTAGGTTTTGCTATTTGTCGAAAATTGATTTTTTTTAAATTTGACAATGCCAAAACATGGTTATTTTCCTCATTCGGAATATTTCGTCATTTCACTTCTGTATTCGGAAGTATATTGATTACGACCAACGATTGAGAAAATAAAGGCTGGGTAAGGGCTGGGTATATACATATATATATATATATATAGAGAGAGAGAGAGAGAGAGAGTTTGGTACTGCCGATTGTAATAAAAAACGGAGGTGGACAATTTGATCCTATAGCAATCCCATATACAAAATTTTAGCGTTCTACGGCTACTCACTTTTGAGTTATGAGAGATACACACATACGTACGTGTACAGAAGTCACGAGGAAATCTCTTCTAAATGATTTCAAATCTGTTTTACTATACGTTTTGAAAAAAAATCTGATGTGTACACCATATGACTTCCCTCTACGGAATATTAAATTATACGCATTCTGCATTTCATTTAAACGTACTGGATTGAATTAAATCTACTTCTTCGACAGCGCATAAACCACAATAGAATAAATGCACTCTTCAAAATTCACTCTATTTGCTCACCATAGTGACACTCTGGCGCTAGGCTCACTTAGCAGCGTTACATCTCATTCACTTTATAATTCAGAATGCACAAAAATGATTTATATCAACTTAAGAATTATCTAATCGTTGCCACATGTTCTATTCAAATGCTATAATAAATCTGAAACGATGTTTAAAAGAAATTTAATAAAAAATCTGATGTGTATACCACATGAATTCCTTGTTCGGAATATTTAATTATACGCATTTTGCATTTCATATAAACTCATTGGATTGAATTAAATCTACTTCGCCGATAACGCATAAATCACAACAGAATAAATGCGCTCATTAAAATCCACTATATTTCTTTACCATGGCGACAGTCTGGCGACAGGTTCCCTTAACTGCGTTACATCTCATTCATTTTATAATTCAGCATGCACAAAAATTATGTATATCATCTGAAGAATTATCTAATCGTTGCTACATGTTCTATTCAAATATTATAATAAATCTAAAACGATGAATGAAAAAAAGAAACAGTTTTTCATAGACGATTCAGCATTTCTGATTCAATTAATTCAGTTCTCACTTCGCGACAAGGCGAAAATACATAAAAACTCAAAATATCTATATTAAAAATTACAAGGTAAATCTTAAACACTTATGTCCTCGAATAAATTCCAGAATGGATTAAGCATGATTTAATTCTCTTTGTTGTTGCGGAGCTTAATTTTTCTAGATTGGCAACAAATCCACTATTTTCCTAAATTTCAAATGTAAACAAACATTATCCCCATCAAAAAAAAAATGATTAGGCTTAGCTGCACTTAAAAAATATTTAAATTGTTGATAATTCTACAAATCTTGCATGCAGATTTACTAAAGGCATAAAAACTTTAACCGGAAAATAAGAACAACGTAATTCAATCTTTTTTAAAGGAAAAAATGCACAATTTACAACCATATAAGAATAAAAAAACGAAGCTCACTGAGCCGAGTAACAGAGTGATATATATATATATATACATATGTTTAAAAGACAGAAGACAATTTATAAAAAGATTACAAGAACAATGTTTAGAAACTAACAAAATAAATCCGAAACTTTTAGTGCGGCCGATTGCAACCAAAATAGGAGGTTCACATCTACATGTTATAGCAGTCCTATATACGAAATTTCAACGTTCTGAGGCTCCAAAAAATAAAAATTTATTTTTCCATTTTTTTCATTTATTTCAAATTACTCATTTTTGAGTTATACGAGATACATACATACATACGTACGTACGCACACACGCCACGAAAAAATCTCCTCAGAATCCATTTTAAATCAGTTTTATAACTTTTTGTGGGGAAAACAGTCTTTTATTCTGTTCTTAGGTACGAATGTCACTAAAAAATATCGTTAAATTGCATTCGACAGCGGTCAAAATAGATATTTGCGTTGAAATATGATACCCGAAATTTTTCGCAATTACAGTACTTCCTTTTTACTTCTTTCTACGAAGCAAAAAGGAGTCTTATTCTGTACATATATACAGATGTCTCGCAAAACATAATGAAATAGATTCGGGAACTGTCAAATGGGATATCTCCGCTGAAATTTGATAACCGAAATGCTTCGAGATCACAATACTTCCTTTACTTCGTACAAGAAAGTAAATATAAAGTGATTATTGCTGATTAAAAAAATATATAGTATGTTTAGGGTTGAAGTACCAAACACTGGTAAATTGATTTAAATTAAGATAAAAGATAATCCGCACCTCTTTTTAAAGAGAGAATTTTTAAGAAGAATTCTTTAAATGGATTTTAGTAGAGATTTAACAGGAATTTTTTTCTAATTATTATGCTTTATTCATATCAACAGTATTATGCATAATCATTTCTTTTCAGAATTACGTTTCCTGGCAACAAAACACTTTTCTTAATTCGAAGGAGCATTTATTTGAGGTCGGACCAAAATTTCCAAAAATAGGCGTATTGACGTAAATTGTTGAGCATTGGAGGCGATATAGTTATATATTTTAAAGAAGTTATGGTTTGTTTAAATTAAGTGCTAAATTTTCAAAGATTAATCCAGACGTACGCTACGATGAGTCAGGGGCTTCAGAAAATTGACAAATCTATCCGTCAAAGTTGAAACAATGATTTATAACATCATGCAAGATGCAAGAATCTCGAAAAAGCAAAATAATGAACCACAAAGGCAAAACAATTATCACAGGATGGTTATGGTGGAAAAAAATTTTTTAAATAATGTAGTTGATCGAGCGACCTTTTTTTTTTTTTTTTTTTTTTTTTTTTTGCCTTTTTTTTTTTTTTTTTTGTTTATTTTTTTTCGTTCTTTGCATTCTTCGCAGCCAAAAAAATGTTGCTCATCTTAAAGGGTGTAAAGATTAGTCGTAAATAAAATCCTTTTTCTCCAAATAAAAATAACAACAAATAATAGTCTAACATTTTTCTACTTTTCTAAATTATTGCCATTAGTGGAAAAAATTTAGCCTGGTAGAAAAAAAATTACATGGGAGGTGCCTCATACACGAATGATAATCAGATTTGGGTTGGGAAGTATATTTTAAAGGGTCACTTTGCAGAATGCTTTTTAAATAGAAATGGAACAGCGTATTTTAATGATAAAACTAACTTTTTTTGTTGTTGGTGTGGATTGACAATAAAGAAAACAGTTTTAGCAATAAATAGAGAGGCTTTTTTTACCAGCGAAAAGAATCGGAATAATTTCGCTGAAGATCTATAGCAACACCATTTGGTTTCGTTCGTAAAGCCCGAGAAGGCTATCTGCCTAAGGGGGGAGGGATGCCTTCTTGGAGGACTTTTCTAAAAGAAATTGGCTTGTATACACATTACACGTGGCAAAACTACGAAAACTTCCTTGTAATCAGCCTGTTTGCCGGGATTCGAAACCCAACGAATTACCAGTGTTTAGCAATTTTACTACTCGGCCGTTGGTGGGCACGTTTGGTTTTGATACTGAGAAGGACAATATTGGAATGGAAATGGCTGCGCTATTAAATGTCATATTTGTTATGTATGTATTCATTTGTAAATAGTAATGCCAAGTTAAATTCTGATTGTATTTAATTCAATTACCTATGAATTACGATTGCTGCAGATTTCGTGGTAAAATCTTTGAATTCTCCGAGTTTATTCAGAACTCTAATCTGGATCATAGATGATGGAATCAGAAAATAAAGAGGGGTTTCCTTACTAATTGCTCGAAAGATTAAAATACTTTGTTTTTGATAGACGTATTTCTGATACATAATTAAATTAAAGGATTTTGATTACGAAATATGTTTTAATTTTTAAAATTTAGCAAAAGAACAGCCTTAGACATACATAGATTCTGATTAAAAATCTATTAAAATCTACTATTTTTTTAATTTAACTCCAAATTTTACATTACTGCGTTTATATTTTTAACACATTGAAAAGTACGTTTTTACTCCAAATTTAACATTACTGCGTTTATGTTTTTAAAACATTGTGAAATGCACGTTTTTACGCGAAATTTGTCTCTTAGGTAGGAGGAGAAACTCTAATATTATCCAGATCTGAAGAAAAGTTGCATAAGCGTGAATAAGACGACATAAAAAGATACTCAGACGTTTCTCAAATGATCTTGAACCGATGCCCCACTTGTTGCATCCCAAAATGGGCCACAACCCTTTCGACTCGACACAGAATCCAGTCAAGGGCTTCATGATTCGGACTCCTCGGTGACCCCATGGGGTCAATGCTAACCTGCACAAGGGGAAACACAATGGTTACGTCAGTTGTTAGATCATGAAGCGGTTTTATTTAAGTAGCCTGAGAGGCAGTGGTAGTAGTTCAGGGTTGCGAAGACCGCTTTACATCACGCTTCTAACGTGGGCTGCTCCGTCGATTGTCGGTTAAGGTTGAAGTTAGGTTACCTAATGAACGCAATCTGTTTAATGGCTTGATGAATTCGCAAGCGAAACTCAGGCTAAGACCTTGAATTATGCAACTCATGCGATTACTTACGTTGTTTCAAAAGAAGAGCAACGGGTCGTGAAAAAATGGTTACAGAAGAGGCTGTTATTTGCTCAAGATTAAAAGAAATCTGACCGAGATATCGATGTTTCCAAACAAGCTATTTTTGATCTACATCTTGGTGTATAGTTTTGAATTTTTACACTCTTGATTTTGAATGTTTCGATTCATAACTCAATGGTAAAGGGAAAATTTTCAAATATCAGTACTTTAGTTTCCGAGTAAAACCGAACTGATTTCCGGCTATTTCTTTACAAGCTAAATGCACTCAAACGTTTTAGAGAAGCGTTGAAATTATTATAATTTTTATTTTAAGCAATAGTTTAAAGAATGCTGCATTAACGTAAAGGCTGATTTTAACAAATGCATTACAGAAGCGGCAATATATTTATAATGCTGAGTTTAACCAGAGATGTTAGAGAAGAGCTTAATGACTGTAATTTTGAATTTAGCCTAAGTTTTAGAGGAATTGCCAAGAACTGTGAGGATGATTTTTTAAGCACAACATTAAAGATATGCTGAATTAATTATAACGTCGATTTTAAAATTTCTGCTCTACAGAATCGATACTGGCTTTAAGTTTTACTCTTTCAGCAGGCTGGGTAGTATGCTATGTATACGCATAATTTTTATAAATTTCTGTTTATAAATTTTGCAGCTACGTTAGCTGTCATGTTAATAATGATTGCTATTAACAGTTAAAAGAGGTTTCACAAAACATTAAGATATGGAAAAGTACGTTTATGTAGAAAAAAATTTCTGAACCAAGACAGAAATATTTTAACTAATGGAAACTAGCATATATCAATAGTAAGCAGTGTGAAATTATTTTCCAGATACGGTTTTAGCTACTCTTATAACACAATAAATTACAATAAATTTTTAAGATATAATTGCAATAAAAGTGTTGTGCTTCAGGCCCTGTTTTAAAACATTGTTAAACTTAAATAATATTGTTAATCATAAAATTAGAATTTAAAACCTTTGCTAACTCAATATATTCTATTATATATTGAGATACGATTTGATTCTTACACTACTGTAGTTCGACTTGGCCTCGATTCCAGGTGAAATGAGCGTTTTTGTGATTTTCATCATGTTTAACGAAACCCTGAGAAGGCGCGAACGTTCATGTATGTTTGTTCTCCTAGCCACGATAAAATTCGTGGGTTTGTTCTGATTAGGTCAGATAAGTGAGCTTAGTCACCCCAACAACAACAGAAGAAGATAAACCTCAATAATGTTGGTTCGATAGCAACTTTTATTGAGATATTTCTCCCTGTTGACTTTTCAATTCCTAAACATAGCGTATATGTGTGTTTCGCATTGGACTCATGCTTGAACATAAATTACCCCAATGCAATCAACTCTTCCTGCATCATAGCATCAAGATAAGATGGATGACAGTTTTAATGTATGCTTTCTCGTACATTTATTTCATATTATTTCTTTCTCGCTACATGCAATATATTTATATCAATAAATAATTAGATATAAATTTTATACATATAAATGTTTTGTGTCAAAGAGATTTCAATTATGCCGATCAATTGCCGGTGCACATTCGGCTATCGACCCGCTTCACCATTATTAACACCCTTCGGAATTTCATCGAACCCGTTGGGAACAAATGGTTATGTTGTACAACTCTTATATTGTAATTTTACACAACTGTCGAAATATAAGGTAGGCGTCGTATACTCTAAAGGCATTAAAAATTTTAATCAACGATCCGTTTATTATAATCCTCTTGAATTTATGTTAGTTTAAATCTCAACTCCTCCACCCGAATATGGGCACCTGGAAGCCCGAATCTTGAATTTCGAATTTGTTTCATTATCAATTTCATATTTTTTAAACTTTAACAAATTTTTGATTAAGAAACTCAACGATTTCAAAGGGAGCAGTGGCAACACACTATACGGAATAAAAGAATTATATCTATGGGAAATTCTAAAGATATGCTGTTTTTAAATATTTTTAGCCCAAATGTCAACTACATATACGTAGTGTAAATGAAAACACTCCCGTTTGTGCGTAATATAAAATATGAAAGCTTTGCGATTTTTTTTTCATTTTATAGTAAGTACAATATTTAAAATTTAATAAGTCCTCATTTTAATGACAACCCCCCATTTAACGGTAATTTTCAATAGGCTCTTAAAAGATTTAGTTGCATTTCGACAGCATTAAAATTAATAACGTAAAAACTATATGAAATGTTTTGTAATCCTTGCGCAGTAGATTATCTTTTTTATTAATTGCATGTAGAAATATTTTATTTTACTTTAAATTTTATGCAATTCATTATATGTTAAGTTTTTAAATTTGTTAACTTAAGTTGTTTTATTTTCCGCTTTTCACTTTTACAGTTTGGTTTTGAATTGAAATTTCTTATTAGCAAGCCTGTTTTCAAACACAGTGTTAAGAGAAATGCGCTGCACACTGGTTTCGATTCTCTAGCCATTGTTAGAGCGTAACCATGCAGATGGAATAGGGTTTTGTATGGGAAATTGATTGCATTGTACAAAAGTACCTAATTTATTTTCATGCAATTATAAGATTCTAACCATGTATTTTTATCACTAAATTATTATAATTTATTTATGTGTTTATACACATATTTTTTTATTTATGTGCTTTATTTATGTATGTATTTTATACATATTTATTTATTTCACACATTACTTTTACAAAGATATCTGAACTATTAATTTCAATTGAAATTCATTAATTTCAAATTTGAAGTATTAATTCAGATTCACTGAACAATGTTTAATTATTCCATGATATATTCATAAATACTAGTTACTAGATATAATATAGTTCCGAAACACATCTTAAACAGGCCCACGAGGTTACGCAACTGTAAACATTTATGAATTTCCTCATGTAACGTATTAAAACGTTTCAAATAACGTGAACGTATTTCAGTTGATGGCAATCTTAATGCAATTTTTCGATACCCGCATGCACTGACCGCCCACATTCGTAATTTTGTAAACAAGTACGGCTGCGCGGCGTGAAATCCACAACATTGCCATTAGCTGGTTCGGGAAATACGTAGACAACAAGAGAGTTATTCTGTCTAAAATGAAAAGAATTTGTACGGGAATATGAATAAATGGATACTTTTATTTTTGCCACATATTTTCTAGGATAATACACTCACGTTTGTGAAAATTGCAACACCAAGAAGGAATCGTCATAATTGAATGCAATTTAATACACAGTTGAGTGGTAGTGGTACAAATAAATGATTAAATGTTCAAAGCAAACAAACAAGAACAAGAGATCAGAATCAGTATTTTGTGTGGCCACCACGCGCCGCAATAAGTGCTGCTACACGACGTGGCATGGAGTCAAACAAAGTTTGAATGTCTGACTGAGGAAGAGCATTCCATATCGTTTGTACGCGTACCCAAAGTTCGTCTGCAGACGCAACAGGACGAGGATCACGAGCAAGACGCCGACCAATGACATCCCACACATGTTCAATTGGCGACATATCCGGGGAACACGCAGGCCAAGGAAGAAGCTGTACCTGCTGCGCTGCAAAGAAGGATTTAACAATCCGAGCAGTATGAGGGCGGGCATTGTCCTGTTGAAATACAGCGCCTGGCAAGCTTTGAAGGAAGGGAACAGCTTCGGGCTGTAGAACTTCACGGATATACCGGTTGCTGTTCAGATTGCCCACAATTCGTAGCAATTGAGATCGTCTATGATATGCTATGGCGCCCCAGACCATAACTCCGGGTGTTCGTCCACTGTGGCGTTCGATAATGCACTCCGGAAGGTGGCGTTCACCGGCATAGCGTCTGACACGAATGCGGCCATCATGGTACCACAAATTAAAGCGGGATTCGTCAGAAAACACGACATGCTGCCAATCAGCACGCCAGTCTCTATGCTGATTGGCCCATTGTAGCCGCAGGCGGCGATGGTCGTGCGTTAGGGGGATCCTGTATAAAGGAGTCCGTGCGCGCAGTCCACACTGCAGCAGACGTCTACGAATTGATGAAGCACACAATGAAACACCTGTAGCTATTGACCACAGTGCTGCCAATTGTCTAGAGGAAGCTGTACGGTCCGTCCGCGCCATGCGGACCAGGTGTCTATCATCGCGAGCTGACGTCACATTTCGGGGTCCACTCCCGGATTTCCGAGTTGTCCGACACTCGTCCGTCCACTGCTTCCAAACGCGCATCACTGTGCTGCTGTTACGCTGCACACGAGAGGCTACTGCACGATACGACAATCCAGCTTCACGAAGGCCGATGATTCTCCCTCGTTCAAACTCTGTAAGTTGTTCAAATCTCGCTCTCTTTCGTCGACGAGGCATAAGTACAGATTGAGTTAACGTTTACCACTAGCAGATAACCACCGATAACCATACACGCCTCGCTACAGCCGTCTATTTATTCGGATCCATCAGCCGTTCAGAGGGCGCTGCTCAGCATACGCATGCGCTACGGATTTGCAATTCTAATCATTTGCATATCATGCGCTACTTTGCATTTCCTGAAAATTTCAGCTCACTCGCGTAAGTCCTTCATGGTGTTGCAATTTTCACAAACGTGAGTGTATATGCAATGGTATTTTCAGATTCTTAATGCTGCAGATCCATTCCACCCCTCACAGTTATACAACTTCACTTCTGAAATACACAATTGAAGCATCGTTTTGATGTCTTACAATAGATTTTGTTCGAAAAGTAAAAGCGCTTCTGCAACTTTCAGCAGTACCTGCGTCGTAATGAATGAAATTTACAAGCTCCAAATACACCTGAAAGGTTTTGTCACGTTAACTTGTTTTTAAAAGCCATTTCATTTAAGAAACTGAATTCGTATCTGCTTTTTTCATTAGTTTTTCAGGAACTTGACCATTCATTCGGAGAATTGATACAGATTTTTGTATAAATATAGACTTATTCGATGTAGTTAATTAACTTTTAAATGACTTTATCTTTTGAAATATGCAAACAAATAGTTGCAAGCAGTTCATAACGTAACTTGCAACTTTATACGATAGGGAAACTGTTCAAAAATTCTATGTGGCTAACTTTAATCATAGAAACACTGTTGAGACCTTGTTTGGATAGCTTCCTTTTTGCTTTTTAAATAATATGATTATTCAGAAGCTTGGGGTAAGTTCCCAAAAATACTATTTTAATACTACTTTGAAAATAAGAGGTAACGTAATGCAAGATTTTATGGTTTAAGAGGCTACCTGTGGCATACCAATGAATCAAGTCCACTGCAAATATATCGCTGAAACATTTTGTTGAAAGAGTACGGAACTTATTGATAATCTTATTGATTGTTTGACATTTTTTGAAACCTTGAACAAATCTTTCTCGTCTGATGGAAATGTGCGGTTAATATTTATAAAATTGTGTTTGTTAAAAAGCGGATTCGTTATTTTGAATGACCCTGTATTACAGTACGATGTTTTAGAATCATTTGTAGTCAAACATGTTTAGAAAGGACACCAGGCAATCATCTTTACATTCATTACTCTACCTGAGATCCTGAGATTTTCAGTTTAAGTGAGAAGTTCTACATCTGAAATTAAACCGTCTTCTCATTTATGAGATGTTTCAGAGTTCATTAGTTGCTTCAGTACTTTGCATGTTACAAAGATACCCTTTCATTCAGGAAAGCTGTTTTTCAACTCCTTAGGCAAAATTGTAATGAGTCCGACTGAGTCCAAATCTACAGTGAAGTAAAAGCGGTAATGTTATGTTGGAAACCACAGAGATAAGCAATTAGAAGAAATTGTTTCTATCGAAAAAACAACTTTCAATCATCAAAAAAGCTACTGCTATCTTCGGGGAAACCCTTCAGTTTTTTGAAAGGATAGCTACGATAATTTTTCAATGAATCAACCTGACAACACAAACATTTTGTTGTTACTGTCACAAAACTCTGACCTCTGCAAAATAAGAGCACATTCTTCGTAAACATGTCAGAGTAAACTCATTTAGGTGCCAATGCAGTTACATGCTAAAAGACTGATGATCGCTGTATAAATTACTTTTTACTGTTGTGTGAATTGGTGCTTACGATGAATTTGGTTTGATTGATTTATTTAATTACGGCAAAGCACACGAGGCTATTTGTTTAAGGGAAGGATACCTTCGTGGAGGACTTTCTAAGAAAAACTGCTCGCATACACGTACGATGCATTCGTAGTTCAGTGATGTCAATACGGTATTGGGGAGGAAAAATTTTTTTTTAAATCTTTCACAATGTCATAGCAATAAGATTTATTACCTTCGGTTACAGCCATGCCGAAGATATGACACATAAAGCATGCACAAATGATAAGACGTCTAAAATTTAAATACAATAAATTAAATACTGATGTGTATTAAAAATCATTTTGCAGGTCGTCCGGCTAGTAGCTACTCTGTTTACTTTATATTATACCTTTATCTGAACTCTTCTAAAAAACGCTAACTAGCTTTCATTCTTTGATTTCATCCACAAATAAATTTAAATGACAATAACAAACATTAAACGAAGCATTCATGACACACATTAAATTGGGATCTTCATGATGTACACTATAGCATAGATAAGCATTCATATTGGAATACTAGCGTTCACATCATGCGCTGATAATCAAACAGATGCTCAAATTGTTTTCCTTCGTAACACAATGGACAAAAAGAGGCGTTTTTGGCTGGTCCTCTGGCTGTACTTTTTGCGAGAATACAAAGTCATTTTTGCTGGCGGTTGAACTAAACACTTTGATAAACTCCCAATGCAAATAAATCAAACAATGTAAAATATTTAGATTTGTTTCAAGTGTTAAAATCGTAATAACAATTCTCTATTTTACAGTATTAATAATAATACCAGCTTTTATTCTGACACGAAGATTAATGCTTTTAAGTTAGCCCATTGACGACACAAAAATTTCTCAAAGTTTCAAAAATAGACAGAAGAACAAATTCTAAAAATGTAAGATTTGTAGATAAAAGCTAGGACCACGAAGTTAGTTAACGTAAACAAATCTACCATAACTCATTTATTTTTCAGTGCCACAGAATAGCAATGGGCATTCTCGAGCATAGAAATTTGTTTAAAAATAAACCATTCTCTCCAAGCTTTATGCTCTAAAATTGTACGCTTAGAGACCAACGATACCTCGAAAGTTGCCTAATAAACATGAATCTCGTTCGAAAGTAAGACTGGCATTCCCTCTTTTCTTCTGCATGAAAATTATATATTTGATGTAGAAAAAGTTTGGTTAGCGGGAACAGAAGTTTTGCTAGTTGTAATAATGACTACCTAACCAAAAAAAATTTCGCTGTGGACTGAAAGTATTCCAGAACCTAACAGCATTTTCTTCTACACTTATATGTAGAAAAAAACGCTCTGAGTCTTATGCTGCTGTAATCAGAAGTTTCAAAATGATAGTTTTAAGTTAACGCTTTCACGTAACGTTATGGAATATAACCTGTATATTGATTGCACAAAGACTGCATACGTAGTGTCTGAATATTTTTATGCTGTGTAAAAAATGCACGAAACATCTTACGTTATTAACTAGGATATTTATTACGCCATAATAAATCTTTAACTCGAACCTTCCAAATTTGACATTTGTACATACATTTAATAAATACCTAATTCTTATGGCATTTGTTTATTTTGTTAATTATAATATCACAGTTTCATATTTATCATTTATTGATCGTACTTTTGTTTACGTTATTGCATTTAACGCTAATTTTGCTCAGCAGTATATTTGACGAAAAAAAATACTGGCTTATTTAATAATGATATTTCTTAATAATTATACATTCAGTTCTGACAAGAACAAAAATTCGAAGCCTTCACGATTTTTCTTTTCAGTCAAACTTTTCGAATCGTAACCTAAGAGTTCATCAAACGGAAATCTTTAAAAATAGTATTTTTATCGACGTCCTATTATAAATTTCATTAAAAAACAGGAAAAAAGTGGTTTTTAAAATTTTAATACTAAGGGGATCACCAGTGTTTTGTAGCGTCCTGTAAAGTGTACAGTGTTTAGTAATTTTATAAGATTATACAGTCATTAAGACTTTAGAAATCTACTATAATACCTTCCCAAGCTTCGAACTGAGGAACTCCCGCATATGGGACTAGCGTGCTACTAATTATACTGGGAAGGCAAGCGGAAAGGAGGAGAAAATATCTTATAAGTTCTTAATATAAATTATTTTTATATTTTTGGAAAGAATTTAGTACTCAGAACTAATATTTATCTAGGTTTTAACTCTTGAGATAATCCTACTCTTATGAAATTTCTTTTGAATAAAAAAAACTCTGAAAAACTTTTAAGTGAATTTTTTTTTACAAATTATGTTGCAAAATTTGAGAGTTTTAATTATGTACTACCTTTATTGAATTTCTTTTATATATATATACAAATATTAGTTTTTTTCCCCTAAAAACTGTAATCTTAAATTGACTTTTCATTGAAGATTTCAAATTTTGCTTCAGTTTAAAACTTTTAACATTATATAAAAGCTTACTTTTTTGCTACGTTCGCGCGACTCTTGATTCGAAAAGATCGAGGGCTTTTTAAAATTATATTATTTTATTATTATGTGGATAATGGTAAATCAGGCTATGTTCCTAAGAGATGACATGCTTCGTGGAGGTCTTTCTAAAGGAAAACTTGTATTCCCGTTACTTATGGTGATGACTATGCAGCCACCATATTCGTCGTGATTTTGAACTGACAATCCGTGATTCGAACTGACAATGGTCAGCGGTCTAACCGCTTGGTCGCTGATGGGTACAATTAGAAAGAATTTTGGAATCATCAAGCCTCTTATACTTGTGATTATGGAAGTAATATGTTTATGGTTGTTTGGAAAGGTAATTAAACTTTTGCACTAATAATTGTGCAGACCAAAAGAACAAAAATGATCACAATAGAGATGTAGATTGTTATGCATACCGGAATTAAATTCCAGCGCAGTGGATTTTCACATACATAGAATATGTTGTATAATAACAGTACTTTCCCTGTTAAAGATGTATCTAATGTTAAGAGCAAAATAATAGTTCCAGCGACGGTGCAATATTGCGTGGAAACAGTGCTAATACTAAATAATTTAATTCACCGGCATGCGTAAAAATTTCTCATAATATGTTTCTATTATGTCATACTTTATACCTTAGTAAGATATGTCTTTCATTAAAATAAAATTTAACAAATACTCTACCAACAGAAACCAGTTTTAGCTATTAGCTGCAAATAAAGAATCTAACAATATATCAAATAATGAATTTAAAAACTAAATAGTCAAAATTCTTTTTATTAATAAATAAACCAATACAAAATTCATCTATTACTTTAAGAGATGCATGGTATTCAGTTTAAAAGTTGACCATACATTTTAAGGTTATATTTAAGGTTATATGCGTTATTTAAATCAGTGGACTGAAACTGGCTGCCCTCGAATTATGCGGCTCGCAAAAGCATTTCAAGTGTGGTGTTGTTAAGATTTCATGATTTTAGCTATTTTAAATTCAATGTTTAGCTTGTTTTCATTTCCAATAAGAACGAACTTGAATAAAAGAAAATCTATAAATACCAGAAAATCTATAAACGGAGGTAACTGATGTCAAAAAGCAAAAATAAGAAAATAAAAATCTGAAAACTTTCAGATTTTACATTACGTCCAAAGGGGCGTTTTTCTAACGTTTTGCGTGTTAGCTTTATTTATAAAATATCATGTTCTTCACACTTAAACCATAAAATTCAGTTCAACAACAATATCACAAAGTAATTTTAAAATGAGCATATCTTTAGAATTTCCGATATACAGTCTCGCCCGCTGGAGATATTTTTTTCGTACAGTGTTGCCAATGCTCGCTTTGAAATCGTTAAGTTTGTAAATCAAAAATTCGTTAAAGTGTTACAAAATATGAAATAGATAATAAAAGAAATTCCAAAATGGGGTTTCCAGATGCCCATATTCGCGTGGAAACGTATGTTATTCAAAACTAAATGGCTCTAGGAACCGTTGTTTTATCACAATGCCAGAAACATACATACATTTATGCAGATTCTTCATTATTCAATTTCTTTAAATGGAATACAGGACTCTAATATTCGGTGGCAACGATTTAAAAAATGATTCGTCGCTTACAGTAAATCAACAGGAAATGCCGAAACGAAATTAATAGCCCTTCTGTACTAACGTCCTTTGGGATAATAATAAGAAAACAATTCTCGCCCGTCAGTTAATTTAGATCCTGCATTCGTCCCACATGCAGTTTGTGTCCGGGAGCACTGATTTAGGTTACGGTTTAACAGTCGAAGGCTATCTGTCTAAAGGTGAGTGCCTTCGCCGAGCATGTCTTATGATGTACAGACATTAGGTTATTTATAAGCAGTAGAGATGGAAACTGAGCAGTGTCTCGCCCGGACCCGTACCACGGACCTTTCGAATGCGCGCTGAGCGTGCTGACCACTACACCACCAAGGCATGCTAAGAGAGCGGGAGAAATACTTTATATGCTCCCCCTTTTAAAGAGCGACTGGTGATTAAGGGACCCAGTCGCCAAATTCCTGGTGGTTGAGAATCATTATTCGCCACCTTTTTATTTCGAGCACCACTGTAGAGACACATTAGGTATTTTTTGAAAGCAGGAGACGAGAAAAATGAGCAATGCCTTCACCAAAACTCGAACCTCGGACCTCTCGAATACGCCCCGAACTTGCTGACCACCACACCACGAAGGCCTATTGGGAAAGCGGGAGAAATATCTTATGTAGCAGAATGTATTATGAAGATGCTGGAAAAAGGTTTGGAAGCAAAAGGATATCTAAAGACTGTCATTTAGGTCTCCAACTCTTCCTAATCCACATTACGTTTTTGAGGACGCTTAACACAAACTGTCTTTCAATAAAACAACATACTTATATCGTAAGAGTTGAAAATGAACATCACGACTGCCATGCAGAACATATATAAAGAAGCTTTATAATTTTGTCAGGAACATTGTTTTACTTGTAGACAAGGACATTCAATTAGTGGGCGGTTAATCCCAATTTATCCTGAAAGCAAAGTAAGTCTATCAAATATGTGCCCTTACTGAGCCTACGATGAGTCAGCGTTTAAATTGAATTTTGATGCTTCGTGAGATGTGTTTCACGAAGCATCAGATTCCCTGTAATTCGCGTGATGTACTACTAGTAGCAATGCTCACAGTAAAAGGAGATTATGAGTGAACGAGTAAAGACCTTCTAGAGGTCAAATATGCTGAGAAAAGAATAAACTACATGTAGAACGAAGATATGCACTGAAGTGTGAAATTTTTCTCCGAAGAAATTTTTAAAAAAATTCGTTCGAATGTGTAACGGGAAAGTAACGCTTTCGTGTCATTAAGTGGAAAAGTGATGGTTTATGCAATTTGGAAATTTTCTGACTCATCGTTTGGTGTTATATCAATTTATATATGCGTTTAAAAAGAAAATATGCTGTATTTTTTCTATATTTTGTAATATAAATTATTTTGTGCGTAATTTATTCTGTAATACAAGTCTCATTTCTGTCATTTGTTAATTCATGACCTCGATTTTACTGCAACAAATTTGAAAATAAATGAGAGGAAAATGAAAGGAAACATAGACTTGCGCTTGGAGGTCAACAAACTATCGAAGGAAAATAATATAACTTGTATGGCAATAAATATTGCGCAATATGCTCTGAAGCAGTGATTACCAATCTTTTATACTTCACGTACTCTCCAGAAATGTGTATGTAACCATTGTATCCATTATATAGATATATAAACTATAGCTATTGTATAACAACTAAAATAAAACAAAGCATGCGTATAATAAAAACTTATACATTGCATAAATACATATGTCAATAAATACAGAAAATAAGGTAACAGACTTAGAAACTTTTGCAAAATTACAAATAGTTTCCAGCATTTGCAATCAGTGCGACGATTGCGCATCTGTATCTTTGCAACAATACATCATTAGTTGGAGTTCATTTGCTGAGATCACATTGCAAAGCAATTTCCAGTACTCAGTTTGCTTTCCTTTCAGGATACAGCTGCTTGCTTCAATTAGCAAGTTCCTCGATCATGGGAATTTGGCTCCTGAGACACTCCTGAAACGTTTTATTGCATATCTCACGCTAGGAATCGCTCCTCTAAAATATTTTTATTGTAACGAATACGTAACATAGTATAAAACTAATTGAAACATATCACAGTGTTTCTATTTGTAGGCAAATGCCAATATGGCCCGCGTTAAAACGCTTTTCAGTCTCAGTCCATCATTGAGTAAGAATACAAAGATTTAATAATTGCTGTATTTGCATTGATTATTTTCTTTTCATTGAAAATATTCTCAAATTGATATGATTCTGATTTTTGTGTGCATGACTATTTTCATTTGAATAAATCGAAGCTTCGTAGGGAAAAGCAACATATCCATATCCTTCATTCCATTGCGCAGAAGAATAAATAGTTTTCATGTGTTGCATCTAGCATAATATACAATACTTCAAATCCACCATCGTAGCAAATAACTATTTCCTCAATTTCTAAGACAAGGATACAAATGGGGATTGAAACCCCACGTTCAAAGCGCTCTGTATTCTACAGCTATGACAAAAATCGTAACATACAGTGTAGCAGTTGGAAAAGGACATAAAATCAAATATCTATCCAACATACAAAGAGCATTCTTATTTAATTTTACTAAGGCCTACTGCACAACTTTACAAATGCAGTCAGAGTTCTTGCAGGGCTTTTATATTTGTACATTAAAAGTGAAGAAGAATCAGTCTGTCAACTGATCGAACAATCGCAAAAACCGGCAAGCTTAGGTGATGAAGTATTTTACTTAGAAAAATATGAAAAGCAAGCTCCACACGTGCAGATACATATACCTGCAGATACAGGCACAGGAAACAAAATCAAATTCAACAAAGAAGATCCTGCCTCAATTATCGAACCAGAAATTTATGCACATGGTTCAAAACTTAAGCACCAAGTTAGAAGTCCTTTTGTAGTCCTACATCAGGACCATATAGAATATCAGTGGAAGGATTACCTGCAACAATCGTGTCTTTATGGCGAGGTAATAATTATAGTTAAGGCCATACAATATATGTATAGCAAGCAGTTCATTGAACACAATATTAGATCCGCAGCATTCTTCTCCAATAATTGCTGCCATACAAAACGACCTAAGAAAATGTAAAAATCACAATATCAGATTGGAATGGATTAATGCATTTGTTGGAAATCACGGAAATAAGATAGCAGATAATCTTGCGAAAGATGTTATAACGTGGACAACAGTCAATCAAACTGAGTTCTCTTGATTCTCATCACACCTCAAGAAAAGTCCAAATTAAAAGCAATAGCCAAACGTCAAGAATAGAAGGACTTTAGTGATACAGGTCGAAGAACGCATTATCATATTACATATGTATACACAAACCGAAATATTAATAATTCGCAGTTAATAAGATACATCTTGAGGTATAGTGCATACCCTTTTCATTGCGCAAAGATTTGGAATCAGAGACGTAAAACTCTTCATCTGGGGAGAAATGTCAAATCCACAGCTCTGTTTCAACCTGCCTTTTAACCAATGGTCTACATAAAAAATTTCCAGCAACAAATACACAGGCATACTGTAAATACTTGTTATTTATAAGTATTACACACTCTATTTTTAGGACGTAAAAGAATTTTAAAATCTTTTTCGCTTCCACAAATTACCTAAAACAGAGAAAAATCCAAAATGGCCTGCTCGCCAAAATCAAAAAAGTAAATGTTGATATAACATCGCTTAAAACTTTCACTTGCTGCATCTAATCCGTGGTGCTAAACGCAAGACAAAAATCTAAGTTTAACCAAAATCAAATAACATTCAGGAACTATTTGTTGAATTGGAACTCTATATCTTCAATTGCGCAAATGCAGAGTCTTAAATACTCGCTACTAAACTTTTGCCTCATCTAGAATAGTTGCAGTTAAATAACTCAAATCATGCAGCAGAAATACTTTAAATAAAACTGATTAGAAACTAAAACTTTATATAGTTACTGCATCTCAGTTTCATTCCATTAAACAAAATACCATTCTTTCACCCCATACAACCAATACGACTTTACGTCTCAGCAAGACTTTCGGAAAAAATTTTCTTAGCCAATTATCGCGTATTTTATACGTAATTAACAAAAATGATTTATTAATAATGCAGAAATAGCTTTGAATAATGTATAGCTGTTAGAATGTCTTTATCGTCTTCCACTACTGTTATGATGATCATACAAGTTTCAATTATTATCTCCTCCCCCCCTCAAACACGCATTCTCTCTTTTTTTTTAATTCGTATCTTCACAGGTTTCACCTTTCGTTAAAGCTTATATTTTATGCATTTCGGAATTAAAGGTTACTTAAAAATTTCTTCCTTCTTTAATTCTCTATAATGATACTTAAAGTATAGAGCATTTTACGCTTCTAATGAATTTAAAAGATACTGCAAAGGATAAATTAGAATGCGTTCCAAAATTATTTATTTTTTTCACCAAAAAAATTCTTCATGATGTAATTTAGCATTGTAACCTAAGAAAATTAGAGAAAAAGTACTTTTTAAACTGTTTAAGAAACATATTAGAATAAATAATATCAAATGTAATTGACATCATTTGCATAATTTATAATAATTTATGGCATATTTCTTCAAGCAAAAGTGGAATCGTTCGGAGAAACTCATGAAAAGAAAATTAGGTTCAGAATATAAAAACCAAACCATAATTTTAATCAATACTGCAGGTGCTTCTTTTTCAATTTTGATATTATTAAATGCAATTTACCTTTTGAAATATATATATATATATATAAATAACTTAGCTGTTTAAAAATCGTCTGATAAGTAATGATTAGATTTTGCAATTTCTTTATTTATTATTCTTACAATAATATTATTAGCATGAATATTGCGTTGTTCAAGAGTATTTGGAAATTAATATTTTTTTATTACAATCGCTTGCCGGTCAGCTGCCTAAAACTTTTACCGTAAATACACACACATATATTTATATATATATAGTGATTTTAACGAATCCAGCTATTTTAATTTCAGAAAAATATTTAATTTTTCTAATTAGGCATTGCACGATTTAAATGCCTTTTAATTTAAACCAATCAAATTAAAAATTATGAAAAAAAAATCTTAAAAACTGAATTCGTTCCATTTAAATCAGTTACGGGTAATATTCTGATTAAATTTGAAATTAAAAATACCTTACGCTTTACTGAATGGCAACACGCTGGCATGCGGAAGAAAAAGTATTTTATTTCAGGCGCATTGATACACTAATAATAATAGACTGCACAATTTGCAAGAAAATCTGATTCCAGCCAGAAAGTTGGCAACAGCCTTGCGAGTGAAAAAAAGCGCAATGGCAATTATCGTAATGAGATACATTCCGATGACCTCAGAGATCACGTGACTTATGGATAGCTAATGTAAACAAACAAGGTCATTCTCTCTCTTCTTCTTCTGTAGAATGTATCTCATTGTTATTTTTGTATTTAGAATACATACTATTGTTTCAACTATTAATATGAGTAACATTATAACTGTTTTTAAGGCCAATTTCCATATGATCATTAATGATGGTGGGTCCTAAATCCATCAGAATGCTTTCCATCTGTTGACCATTTGCATCCATGATTTGTGATTCCCAGGTGGGGGATCTTTGCATTAAAGTCTCCAAGCAGAATGACATGATCTGCCTGGGTGTTACCCTATTCCAATAAATGAATCTGGGCCGATGGTGGTGAATTTCCATATTACGTCGTTACTCAATATTAATAATTTAATACATTCTGAATAAGAAAACTTAAAACTATCCCACACATATAGGTCATCATAATCCATATAGTATGCATGCATGTTAAAACATAAAATAATTTCAAATAAAATTCCAGATTTAGGAAAGTTCAGAAAAGTGTCGTACCTTTATTGGCACTATCTGATTATTCGCAACCCCGCGAAAAGTTTCCAAATCATTGGCAACATTAGGAATTGACGATAAAGGTTTGTTTGGATAATTTTACACCTTATACGTCACTGTTCATAAACAACAAAAAAGAAGCATTTTGTAAGAGAAAAGAAATTTCATGCAAAAAAAATAAAATTCTGTATGGCCAATATTTATATTTGTAAGTTGTTCTGTAGTTACTGTTTGGTTAAATGTAAAATAAGGGATAACCCTCTTATGCGCACTATACAAGTGTGCTAAAACACATGTATGTTACGCACATGCGAGTTTGGCTGGGATTCATTAATTATTCATTAAATGAAAATTCATTAAATTCACACAAAATGCGAAGTAAATCATAAACAAATTCGTAATTCAGAATTCGGGTTTCAAGGTGTCCAGTGTTCCAGTGGAGGAGAATGTGTCTTCAAAATTTAGTTATTCTAGGTGCCGCCGTTTTTCACAATGCAAGGATCACGCTTACATAACATCCACTCAGATTATCACTATTTATTATCAGAGATAAAGCATCATAAACGTCATACAACGTGGAAAAGAATGTGAAAATAATTAGAGACTTAAATATGTTATGGAAAGTTTTGGTTTATTCGATTATGGAAAAGTATGCTAGGACTACCTGCGTTCTTGGAGAACTTTCTAATGAAAACTGGCTCGTATCCACGCTAAACATGGGGAAAACTACGAAAACGTCCATGGAACCACCCCGTTCGCCTATAATCGAATCCAGAGTAAACTACCGCTGTAAGTTACTTTACTGCTCTGCCGCTGGAGAGCTTTAGTTATTGATACACTAAATTTAATAAGTTGAGGGGGGAAAAGCCTTCTCATTTCCTTCATTAATGATTTTAGAAATTTTCTTACCAAATTTTGTGATTATTTAACCTCTCAAATTGTAGGTAATTTAACGACTCGACGACAATAGCTTTCAAATTTCAATTTTTTGAATTAATCGATACTTTTTAGTTAATCGTGCGCTAATTCTAATTTCATCTATTGTGTATAGATGTGATGAAAATTCAAAATGTGATGATGATGTAGCTGGCTAGTTTGTGATTATTTTTGGCAATAATAGGCAGACGTGGGCCTATTATGGATGAACATTTTTATCTAAGCAAAATAAAACTGATTTATTTTACTTAAACTGATTTAAATACAACTGATTTATTTTATTTAAATAAATCATCCTCATTTAATAATTCACAGAATAACAAACATAATGAATTAATGCAAGCGCCGAGCTGATTGGACACGTTATTCAATAATTTCTGGCATCCATTTCACATATTTACAGCACAGTTGGTGATTTAAAAAGAGGCAGCAATTTGCATGTTTGCGAGACAAAGATACACATTAAAGGAAAATTATGTTTATGTAATAGATAAAAAGGGACGAAGTTGCTTTATTTTCCAATATAAAAACTTAGCAACGCTTTAATATTATTAGTTAGCAAACGTTTTAGTGTGTATACAGTTGGATAAATGATTTTAATTTCATTTTTGCCGTTATGTAAGTAAGTGAGTCGTTTGTATTTATATATATAAAGAAGAATGTCTATTTGTATGTCTGTTCGCAATTAACTCTGTCACTACTATAGCTATCACAAACTTTCTACCATTCTTTTCTGAGTCCTGAAAAAGGTCGACGTCCACTTTTTTCCAAAAAAAGTAGCTAAAATCAGAGATATTAATTAAAAGCTGTGAAAAAGCTAATTTTCGCCCTCATTTTTCCGAGTGGCAACAGTCTCGCACAGCTGGAGAAAAAAATCTGCTTTATTTTGAGAAGCGTTCCTACTGCTCGCTTTCAAATTGTAGAATTTCTTAATAAAAAATTTCTGCTTTACAATGAAATAAAAATAGCATTGCCAAATATTACATGCATTATTGCCAATTTCAAAATTCGCTGGAAGGCATTTTGACTGTTCTCATCTTCGTGCGACTTTAATCAGCCGAGATATTAATTCAAAACTCTGAAAACACTAATTTTTTTCGCACTCATTTTTCCGAGTGGCAACAGTCTCGCGCGTTGGAGATAAAAATGCTTTATTTCGTAAAGTGTTGCTACTGCTCGCTCTCAAATCGTAGAGTCTGTTAACAAAAAAATTGTAAGTTTTACGAAATCCGTTTATATATAAAGAAATATGTGTGTTTGTTTGCTTTTTCGTTTTATTGATTTCTGATCAATTATGATAAACCTTTTACCACATTTAATCGAGTAAAACTGAATATATGTGAAATATCGGAAGTAACTTGAGCTTTTACGACCATTCGATTAGAGAGACGAAAATCATTAAAAACTGCGTGCCATTGTTGCTGATATAATCAGAGAGAATTAGTTTATTTTTCTATGGAAATTCTTAATGTGGGTTCCATATCGCAACAGACTGAAAAATGTATGACTATGAATCGCATTTCTGATATCGTTATTAGAGAAGGATCACAGCGCTATCGTTCTCTTTGTTGTTAGATACATTACTCTCAATCTAACTAAACTGGCATCGGGTACTTCCGCTAGTTGTATAGTACAAATTAAAGTGTATGATAGCCTTTTAATTTGAAATTCTGGGCTTCCAAAAGATTTAGTAAGAGGATTTTTAACATTTTTAGAATAGAATTCGGAAATAAATGAAACTGAAATGAAAATTTTAACGGCTTTTATACACTCACGTTTGTGAAAATTGCAACACCAAGAAGGAATCGTCATAATTGAATGCAATTTAATACACAGTTGAGTGGTAGTGGTACAAATAAATTATTAAATGTTCAAAGCAAACAAACAAGAACAAGAGATCAGAATCAGTATTTTGTGTGGCCACCACGCGCCGCAATAAGTGCTGCTACACGACGTGGCATGGAGTCAAACAAAGTTTGAATGTCTGACTGAGGAAGAGCATTCCATATCGTTTGTACGCGTACCCAAAGTTCGTCTGCAGACGCAACAGGACGAGGATCACGAGCAAGACGCCGACCAATGACATCCCACACATGTTCAATTGGCGACATATCCGGGGAACACGCAGGCCAAGGAAGAAGCTGTACCTGCTGCGCTGCAAAGAAGGATTTAACAATCCGAGCAGTATGAGGGCGGGCATTGTCCTGTTGAAATACAGCGCCTGGCAAGCTTTGAAGGAAGGGAACAGCTTCGGGCTGTAGAACTTCACGGATATACCGGTTGCTGTTCAGATTGCCCACAATTCGTAGCAATTGAGATCGTCTATGATATGCTATGGCGCCCCAGACCATAACTCCGGGTGTTCGTCCACTGTGGCGTTCGATAATGCACTCCGGAAGGTGGCGTTCACCGGCATAGCGTCTGACACGAATGCGGCCATCATGGTACCACAAATTAAAGCGGGATTCGTCAGAAAACACGACATGCTGCCAATCAGCACGCCAGTCTCTATGCTGATTGGCCCATTGTAGCCGCAGGCGGCGATGGTCGTGCGTTAGGGGGATCCTGTATAAAGGAGTCCGTGCGCGCAGTCCACACTGCAGCAGACGTCTACGAATTGATGAAGCACACAATGAAACACCTGTAGCTATTGACCACAGTGCTGCCAATTGTCTAGAGGAAGCTGTACGGTCCGTCCGCGCCATGCGGACCAGGTGTCTATCATCGCGAGCTGACGTCACATTTCGGGGTCCACTCCCGGATTTCCGAGTTGTCCGACACTCGTCCGTCCACTGCTTCCAAACGCGCATCACTGTGCTGCTGTTACGCTGCACACGAGAGGCTACTGCACGATACGACAATCCAGCTTCACGAAGGCCGATGATTCTCCCTCGTTCAAACTCTGTAAGTTGTTCAAATCTCGCTCTCTTTCGTCGACGAGGCATAAGTACAGATTGAGTTAACGTTTACCACTAGCAGATAACCACCGATAACCATACACGCCTCGCTACAGCCGTCTATTTATTCGGATCCATCAGCTGTTCAGAGGGCGCTGCTCAGCATACGCATGCGCTACGGATTTGCAATTCTAATCATTTGCATATCATGCGCTACTTTGCATTTCCTGAAAATTTCAGCTCACTCGCGTAAGTCCTTCATGGTGTTGCAATTTTCACAAACGTGAGTGTAAATCAAAGTTAAAATTTTACCTTATGTGAACTTCCAAAACATTTCCATCCGTCAACACGTTTCTGATAGTTCGACCTAGTACTCTAAATAAGAGAACTGAATGGTAGGTGTTATGGTGTTTTTCCCAAGTGCAGCAGTTTTCCTTAAGTTGTCCTGCACGAAGTTCCCAAAAATTAAATTCAAATGAATGTTAGAAAAGAAGCCACTATGAATGTGCAGTTGGGGCACGCCGTTTCTGAGTTCAATACAAAGCTCAAACAAAGAAGTACAAAATTTCTCATGGATGGATTTTTAATGCTTGAAATGCGCTTACGGTTGGAACTTGACAGCTAAAAACATCGCGTTTCGGATTTAAAATGCATTTCTTGACTATCTGCATGCTTACCACTGGTTGAAAAAAGATAAAATATTTTTCCCTTTTATTATGTTGTAAATTTGAAATTCTGCAAAAACAAATGGTTCAAAGCAGTGACTCCGAACCTCCTTCAGATGAAAAAACATTTAAATACTGTAAGGCAGTATTGCTTCGCGCGTAGCTTGACATCCGAGTTAATGCCATCATTTCCAAATGTTGTATTGTTGGGAATTGCAAATAAAATTGTTGTCGTAAACTTAACAATCAACTCGCGGATTACCGAATCATGACTTAAAAAATGTTAAGTTTGTTTATAGCACAACGATAGAAAACTTACTATCACAAACTATTAGGATAAATTAAAAATTTCTACGTGACATACAAAAAGGAGAAAATGTGTGAAATGATAGCAGTAATAGTAGATGATGTTAAAGTATTTAGGAATTGTTTAGTATGTAATTTAATTGCGCGTAATCCGCATACATAAACATTAGAAACCATCCCTTAAAAATAAATTGCTAAACTGCAAAAACAAATTAGGTGCATAGCCACGGATTTTTAGTTTTCTTCCTTCCATTTAAAACGCATTTCTCTTCCTGTTTTCTAGCGTGCTCTTCTTGTTTTGAATGCTGATTTAATTTGCATGATCAAATGAATTTATTCTGCAAATTAAACTGCTTAAAAATACATTTAAATTGTTAATGGTACTTTGTCATGAGTTATTCTTCTCTGCTGTTTAAACTTGCTGATGGATTAACACTACGAACATCATTCGTACCCAATGTTATACCGGTTATTCGGGAGTCTAGCTACAGTTCATTTATGCTAACTTTCGAAGGTTGCAGAGTTAATTCGTAACTTGAATGCTGTCAGTTGTTCTCATCAGATATACCATAAGAAGGAAATATTTGCTGTGTTGTAAAATGGAAAAATAGTATTATAACATGTTATCGCATTCTCTGTGCCTGCTCTCGGAGTGCACGGCATTAGAATTTTAGCGATTCGAGTCCTGTTGAAGAGCACAGTTGATTTTTTTTTGTTTCCTATTCCGAAAAATTAAATGGTCTTTGAACTGTGTCGATGATGATTGCACTGCGTGTACCGAAACTGTTTTATCAATCTGTACATGTCTTCATGATAAATGCACAAGGGTAAAAAACCATTCTGAAAGGTAAAAAATGCCTGTTAAAAATCGAAACTTTCACAGGACATTCACTGGGAAAAACCGTACTGAAACACGAAAGTATTCATGCACTATCACTTCGTCACGGTGAATTTCAATTGAATTCGCAATATACGGTCTATGTGCAAATTACTTGCTCCCATTGCAAAGTATGAATGTATCACTTTTTTTCATTGCAAAGTTTCAGTGTTACGATTTAGCAATTTATATATACTTTTTCAAACAACAAATGCAGGGTAATGATGAAATGGGAAACCGATTAAGGAGGAAAATTATTGTACACTTTGTACACAAAAGTCCTTTCCCAACTTTTTTTTTCGAAACTGTTAGTATAGACATATACTTTCAATTACAAAAATATTTTAAATGACACAAAGATTCATAATTTTTTATTTTTAAATTAAAAAATAAATAAATTTTATATAAAATACGAAATCTAAGTTTTTACACCTTCCTCTGATCCGTATACTTATTTTTAGCACACATTTGTAAATATTATGAAATAATCTAAACACAGAATATTTGAATTCCGTACAGCAAAAACTGACCGAGCTATTTGATATATAGACACTGCGAATCGTACTCAATGGCCGTCCACAAATGGAAGAGTGAAGGTTTGCATTTGTATGCCATTTAAAATAAAATATCCTTTAGTGAATTTTTCTGGTGTTAAGAGATTTCGTGACGAGCATTTCTATGCGATATTTGTTAAAGTTAGTGAACAATACATATTTTTTTTCAAAAAGGAGATTTTATTCATTGAATCTTTAAGAATTCGCATGTTAGAAGACAATGGTAGATTTCAGTACGGACACGTAGCCAGCTCATAATATTAATTGCGTTCATTAAAAATGAAAAATATTTGTACTTTAAATGAATTTTTGGGCGATTACCAGATTACGATTCTAAAGTAAAAATCTCCGGGGGAATATTAACAACGCATTTATAAATTTTGAAAACTTATTAATTATTTGTATGAAAAATCTTTCGGCGTATCAAACCTAATAAAATTATAAGTTGAAGATACCAGTAAACACAGAACAGTCTCATTAAATAGCATTTAAGGAAGAAGATTCTACCTCCAATTATTTGAATTTATTTATTAACTAGGCTCTCATCGCAAACTGAAAATGACAAATTTTGAAATTAAATATCTCGATCAGTCTTTGTAGTAAGGGAATAAAACTTTTTCTATTTTACCTTTATAACGAGTACAACACTTTTCGAAACGTTAAGTGCAGAGGCTATGCACCACTAAGATTGCATTCTTCGTAGGTCGGGCCATGCGGAATTGAATGTTACCAAGTGGGTTGGTTGGTTTATTTGATAATGGTAATCCACTCGCGGGCTATCTGCCTAAAGGGAAGAATGCCTTCGTGGAGGTTTTCCTAAGGGAAACTGGCTCGTATACGCGTAACACATGGGGAAAACTACGAAAACGCTCATGCAGCCAGCCCGTTATCGGGATTCGAACCTCGGACCGCAGTGTTCAGCGACTTTACCGCTCGGTCGTTGGTGGGCCTCACCCCAGTGAGAAATTTTGTTGGAGGAAAAAAAAAAGAAGGAGAGTAATATAAAAACATAAAAAGAGAAATAATATATTGTTATCAATATAATTTATTTCACTTTCCTACATCTACAATACCGGCTGATACAATTACGCATATTTTCAAGTAGAATATTATCATGCTTTTTATAGATGTTTACCTACCATCAAATGCATATTAGAAATTAACATAAAAGCGTATTTGAAAAAATTAATTTGAAGGTGTATAGGAACTATGACGCAATCAATATACGTGAAAAAAAGAGGGCGGAATTATACAAAATACGTTATAATAAATATACAAAATAAAATGTATAATCAGATACAAATATCTATATAGCAACACAAAATATGCAAATTATATAAAAAACATAATAATACTTAATAAAAAATAACAATACAAAATAAATAAAATTAGACTAACAGTGCGGGAAGATATATACTTTTCTTAAAGGTCACAATTTTTGCCGACGATGAGAAATATGTCATGCGTGGAAACAGAGAAATTAACAGTTTTTTCAATCCTAAGCTATGCAACTTTATTAGAGAGCGTACTGTCTGTCCAAGCAGTCCAGTGTTCAGAAGCCGGTAATTTGAGATAATGGTATAGAGACTGGAGAAACACATAGTAAAAATTTGGATTTCGTAATATTTACATGACTGAGAACTTTAATTTTAAAAATGCTAAAATATGAATATTTGTGTAATAAAAACATTTTTTGTAACTGGAAGTATATATCTACGATCAAAGCGTTTCTGCATCACTTTGTTACGAAATTTACAGTATAAAGGGAAGGAAATACAAATAATACATATTTACTTCAAATTCTTTTTACAAACAGTCTATAAATGAAATGCTACCCGATGGATGTGATTTACGAAGCAATTAATGAAGTAAAACGATAACTCGAGGGATAATGGATGCGGAAATAAATATACTTATTTAGAACTTCAACAATGCGGATCAATTCATGCCGGAAAACGGATAGAGAAACCATAATTCTATATTCTACTGTAAATAATAATAAAAAATCTGGTACTGGTTGGTTTTTCTGCTCATTATTTTTTAAAGCCGTTTTCCTTTAGCATTTTAGCTAAGCAAAATTCGTTAAAGGTCTTTTTTTTACAGCAAAATATTTTTTAAATATTCATTCAAGTTAATGATTTTCACTAACATTTTACAAAAAAGTATTTAAAAATTTTAAATCCACCGCTGTAATTCTTTACTTCCCAAAACCGAAGGTTACTGTTGTTAATGTTTTCTTTGAGATCTCCTCGGGGGAAAATAGGACGCTTTTTCCTAATCCACGTGGCGTAAGATCTTTCACTATCTTCGAAATTACAACATTGCGGTACTTATCAGTATAATACATTTTAAAAACAATAAACGTTTTGATAATATTTTGACACTTTTTGATAACTTAAAGATTATTAATAACATATTTGTTCCTTGAACTATGGTTTTCCGCGATTTCTTCAATATTTATGCCTCTGGTATCAGAGCCTGATTCATACAAGGGCAAAAGAAGCACGTGCCCGGGCCACCTTTCATCGTTCAGAAGTGCCTGCAAATTCTATCTGTCATTTCTAGATGGAGATTTGAAAAATGAACTAATAATAAAGCAAAAATTACAAACTCTTACCAGATTTGGTGTTATAGCATTGAACATCCTTTTAACACTGCTTATATTAAACTGCATTGGAATGAAATACAGTAGAATATATCTTAAGCGACAGCAACAAGACGTCGCCGGTTTCTAAAAGAGATTTTTCCGAATAATTGAATGTATATTTCTAGAACGTATCTCTTCACGTTTTGTAATGCTATCTGTAAAAACTGCAGAATGCAAAGTTCATTTGTCGTATTTTTCGATATATAGGCCCCCATTAAATAAATAATACCGAAGATCGTACAATGATTTAAAGATAAAACACACCCACATGATTTTATATTTCAGATTATAGAGCCATTAGGTATTTTTTCTACCTCAAGAAGCTGAAGAAATGAGCAGTGCCCTCAACGGGATTCGAACCACGGCGAGCGAATATACGACGAGCGTGCTGACCACTACACCACGAAGGCATGCGAAGGCGACTGGGGATTAGGAGAGCCAGTTGCCAAATCCTGGTGGTAAAAAATCATCATCCATCACCTTTTTAGTTCGGGCGCCACTGTATAGTCATAAGGATTTTTTTTTGAAAACAGGAGAGATGAAAAATGAGCAATGGCCTCGCCGGGACTCGAACCACAGACTTCTCGAATACGCGCTGAGCGTGCTGACCCCTACACCCCGAAGGCATGCTAAGCAGGCGGGAGAAATACCTTATAAGATAAACAAAATTAAACATTTAAAAATTACCTTGTATATTATCTCATAAATGTTAAGAATTCGTTAGTGTGATGACGCATAACTTCAAAAATGTATCCGCCTATAAGATTGTCACTGTAGTTTTAGAAATTCGCTATGTATATAGTGAAGCTTCATAACATCATATACAGACATAGATAAAACTTCCTCGATAAGTCTTTGGAAAATGTACAATTTTCCCTCAGCCTTCCTTCAACTTTCCTCTTGCTTATCATCTTCCTTCTTTCCCAGTAAATGCCTGATTATCCCGTCGTCATTTGGAGACAAAGTGATGGGAAGAGAACTGTGTACAACCATCCATAGTTCCATCGCCTCTAATACTCCAAACACTATTCTTCTCACAACATGTAACTAAATCCAAGATGCCAAGCAGCGGCACAGGACTTATTTGAAAACAAAAGACTCTTCCTCACTCGACTAGTCATTTATGTACATGATGACAGTGCATAATTTACATCAACAATATTGTAATGTTCTTTCGAATTTTCCATAAAAAATACCTTATTAAATTAAGCGTGTTTCAACGTAAATTGTTTTTGAAAATTATGAATACCACCTTCGAAGCTCACCCATTAACGCATAAAAAGGGATCAGCACTTTATTTTTTCAATAATTCATTTGTTGAATTAAGCTTGTGGCGTCAATTGCCAGAGACAAAACATAAGTGTTTTTCACATTTAAGTCTTCAGTTTGTTAGCCCATTACGCATTTTTTAATCCAGAATCCTAAATTTCAAATTAAAATTTAGACCTTCAAAGCTGCCGTTATTTAAATATTGCTGATGAGCTGAGCCAATGTATTTTATTACAGATTCTACACTCTTCTTACCAGCTTCATTATCTCCGAAAGGATTCGCAGTATTCAAATTAGACTATGCCGATGTAACAAACGATTCTGTAATGGAGGTATTTCTAAGAAAATTAAACAAATGGCTTTAGTTTTATTTTAGGGTTATGACTTTATACTATTATTATCGCATGAAAATTCATCTAACAATTATTTTAGAAGCTTTAATAATTGCCATTTTTACGTTATTGTGTATTTTTATACTTTTAAAAGCAGAGATGACAAGTTTCTCTTCCACGGTGGCAAAAAGGAAAATGTTTTAATTGTACATTTTATTTCGTATTTTATAACTATTGGATACTTGCTCATTAAGTCTTCGTCGGGAATGGTTAAACCAATCGGTTATTGTTATCTCATCACTGAGAACAATTTCACCGCAAAAGGACGACTGAACATGAAACCTCATCTAGCATTAAAGAATAGCAGTGCCTTATATTAGGGAAAACACATTTTATGATATTACATCATCATAAATTAACGCACCTTCGAGCTTTGTGCAACTGTTTAATAAAGAAAAGCTTTAACTCTTCAAGACATAGCTGCACATTTATTTCCCTAGATGGCTTACGCGCAAGGCTTGCAATAAATATTTCCCTTGCATGGCAATAATTTTTATTTTCTCAGTACACCAGATCCGCTTACTGAAAGCAATAAACGTCTTCGAACAGGTTCCCTGAGAAATGTTTTTAAATATAAATAATATCATAAAAATAAAACATTTGCCAGATCTTGATATTCAAGTTTCTATTTATTGCTTGGCTCTTAAAGACGTGAATTTTTATTTTTGTTTGTAAAGTAAAACAATGGGCTAGAATTGATATCAAATAAAATAGGAAAAATACTAAAATAAAATCTAAACTAAATTTTTATTTCAATTTTTGAAAAACATATTATTAACTTTTACAAAATACATACGATAGGAAAATGTGTAATAACAATTTCATGTAATAATATATACCTTAGAAACTTGTTCAAACAATTTTAAAGCTTTGAATACTTTAAAATAACAATAAACACAAAATCAAAAATTAGTAAACATAAACGATGTTCACACCCTACACATCAATTTACAATAATGACCATTACACTGTTAGTGGTGCCACAGTGAAGCTTTCAAAATTACATACGTAAACAGTATGTATCCAATTGGTTACACTACGCAATAAGCTAAAATTTGTGTTTTGATTTGATTTACATGACTAAATATGAGTATGTTGCAAAATGGCAACTACATGCAATTAAGGGTCAAAACAATTTGATTCAATTTCAAATTCAAATTCCAATAATTTGATAGGCCTACTGTTTTAAGAATGAATCCACAAAAATACTAATCGCAAATTTGCACTTATAAATACACAAAGTTTTTATTGGAAATGGGCTAAATGTCGCTGCCAAATTTAGGCATTAAAATTTGTTATGTATCAGCAATTGGTTAAATTCGCAGAAACGAAAGATCAGGTCAGATTTTCTCTAATAATAATAAAAAAATATATATAAATATCAAAATCAAATAAAAACATCTGAGCAGTAGAAAAATATATAATAATAAATCCAAGTGAAACTCCAAACACCAAATTATAATCCAACATAACCTTAGATTTAGAGAAGAAAATAAATTTCAGAAAACTTTAAAAGCTACTTTTCGAAAGCGTAGATATGGCATGCATAATCAAAACATAAAATACTGAAATACTCTTCACTGCGTAAAATTTCTTAACATTTTAATACTAATTAAGTAACAAGTTTATTGAAGGCTGTTGTCTCCTAAGAGATGAGAACTTTGTCACTTAAACATATGTGCAGCACTAGAACTTTGCCACTACAGCGAATGCATCTGTACATATTATATATAATTTGTAAATAGGATTTTATTTTCCTTATTTTTCATTTATGTTCCACTTTTCATTTATTCAGCTGCAAATTTTGTGCTTATCTGAATTTTACGACTGCATTTGTCTGCTGCTAAGACTTGCTTTAGGAAGAAACTTTCTTATTGGCCACCAGATCAAACAGGAGCCAATCAGACTTCCAGCAGGAAACTTCGACATTGGCCTGACACAATCACGTAATGACACAATCTGCAGTACTTCAGACGAGCAACACCAGCCTTTCGAGATAGCTCTGAGCTTCTAATCACCGTGACAACGAATCACCCTCTTCTTATAACCTTTCTAAGCTTCAGTTTCTACGAAATTCGCTATCAAGGTACATTCATCGTCAAGCGTCGGGAATCGATCAATGAAAGCAAGTCTCAGCTATTAATAGTAAGATGGCACAATATCAAGCGTGAAATACAGGAAAAACTTTATTTGTTTAATGAAGAAATACCAAGAGTGACCAAAGCTAAGTTTTGGAAGTTATCCTCAGTGGCAGTCCTAAACTAAATCAGCACACTAAGTATACAATCATTAAAGCCAACACGATAATACATTAACACTTGCTCTTACTTGCCATCTAAACCTTAGAAGTAAAAGAACTTCATACATAATGTATATGAGGCCGATTTTATGTTACGCCTACCCTGCCTGAGCAGCGGCTACCCGACAGATATAAATAAACTGAAAATTATCCAAAATAAGGTGTATCACTAGTATTTGCATTTTCATGAGAAATTCGTTGTTGCATCTGATTAGAAATACACATAGAAGAACATTAGAAAAACACATAGAAGTTCTTTGAAGTTAACAGCTGAGCTGTAAATTACTTATCGATTGTCAATTACATGTTGTATGTAGTACTGGAAGACCCTATGTTAACTTTGGTTAACTTCTTAGCATCATCCATAACTTTGTTTCTTAATTTTAAGAATTTAAAACTCTGTATCTTTTGATTTTTCCTAAGCACACTCGTGTTGTACATAATTTGATTTCATTTCTTGATTCCGCATGTCACTAGTGCGGTAGTTTACATTTTGTTTCGTTAGTTTCATGTTTGCATATTTGCAATATTCCCCCTGAAACTGCCTCTCAGTGTCATTGCTGCATCAGAACAACGGTCTCCACTGTTCTTCCATCTCTGTTGCGAACTTCAAGGACATGACGTTTTAGGCAACTCTTTGTTAAGCGAGTGACGGCCCAGTCAGGTCCTAAGCTTGCACACCTATAATATATCCATATCCGCACTCTGAGCTGATTTATAGAAAATGCTGTTTCTAAGCCTCTTTGTGTGCCTCCGTATATGCACAGAAAACGACGAAAACAGATTTGAAAATTTTATTTATTTTTTATTTAATCCTCACTCGCAATTTTTAAAACATGTTTTTTATTCTACAAAAAGTCTATTTGTTGTTGTTGCAGATTGCTGGACATTAGCAGCTTAATGCTGTCGTCTAAAATGGCTAATACACATCGATTATTTAGCGGTCTCATCATCCAGAAACATGCACAGGCTGCAGCAGGGGGCGGTAAAATTACAACTGTGGTGAAAGCGAAGCTTCGCCCCAGGTAATGGAGAATAACCCAAAAAATGGATCTATTGGACTCTTACCCCTCCTCCCCAACCGCAAACCTCTCCAGCTGACTTCTGGCTCACCAGTATTTTAAACGATCCCATGCCGTACAGACAATACACACTTACCCGCATCCGAGCATTCTCCGGTGTACGAATGCTGTTCCAGTGACATACAAACGAGCACCTCTGGCCCCTACAGCGTTCAGCGGAACAATGTTCATTTTATACGTAAATAAATGTACATCATTTAAATATATTCATTTAAATATTTAAATATATACACATTCAGATATATAAAGATAGATAGATCCTAAGGTGACTTTTTTACGTTCAAAATAAACAATTTTAAAGAACTGATTTCTAGAGAAGAAAGAAGGAAAACTGGATTTAGAGCCAGATTTGAAGCATTAAAAATTAAATACGCTCCAAATTCTTTGCGTTTCTTGAAAATTTATAATTAAATAAAAATATTCTTCAAAATGTGGCAGAAGAAATATTGCAAGAAGAAACGACAAACTGCTGTGAGTACGAGTTAAGATTTCTTAAGATAAAAAAACAATATTTCCCGAAATCGAAAACTAAACTATTGAAAATATATATATCAGGTTGAGTTTAAAACACCTAAATTAGAATTATCATAATTTAATAGGGCATTAAGATACCGGATAAGCATCTGGGACAATTTAGTTAAAATCCCTTAAGATAAATGGCCTGTGGAAGCAAATCTGAGTATTTAAGGCTCAAATCGAATGAAGAGTTGAAATTATAAATTCTTAAGTCGTAGAAACAAATGATATGTAAAAACTCAGAAAATAATCCCCCCTTCAAAAAGGAAAGATAACAAAAATTAATTCTGTGTGTAACTGTTAATTTATTTTTCGATGTAAAAGTTTAGCATAATCGCTAGATTAAAAGCATTGATATAACAAACTTTAAAATCCGAATGCAAGTATTTGCCTCTTTGAGAAATTTGCTGTACGGCACATTGAATTTATGAAAGACCGAAATTAGTATACTTTTTTATAACCGAGAAAAATTTCTGTATGCATGTTGAGGTCAGATTTGAAGGAAGTTTTTAGAAATAAATTAATGATAGAGAAATGTCTGGGTTTACACATTAAGCCCACTGCCATAGTTCAAGCCTTCCGCATCAGAGAGAGCAGAAAACAAACCTCGAACACTGAGATAGAGGCAGGTAGATTTAGGAACAGCACTACAAATTAGGAATTTGCTACCCATAATGGTTTCAAATCGATGATATTATGTGATTTTTCATTCTAGTTTTTCAGGGCAGTATTCTTTTTTTCCGGGCAGTAAGTATGGAGTGGAGAACAGACTCCTGGGTTCTGCTCTCCAATCTATATTCAAGAGATTCGGCTAGAACTATCCTTAACTTACCTGTAACTATCCTTCTGTATCTTCTAATACGCGAACATTGTTTCACTATACGTTTGTCAGCTTCCTGACTCTGGTGAGTGTAACTACAATCTATATGCATAATTTATGTTTTTAATAGATACCGTTATTTCCTTGCGTATCCCCCTAAATTTTTAGTGCTAGGTTCGGAAAATTTTGAAAGTATTCGCATAATTTTCTCCTTCTTCTTTTACAAACAGTTTTTCTCTTTGAGGGCTAGTTTATTGGTAAATTGTATTCCCTTGATTATTTTTATTTTTATTCAATATATTCAATTTGTATTTGTATTTTTGTAGTAGTATTTAATCCACTTTATTTAACCTTGCATTTATCGTTTAAAACGTATTTTGTGCAGATTCTTCGTTAACTATACGAAGCTCCGTTAAGCAGGTGTTCTCACTCTACAAAAACTTACCAAACATGCAGTTTCACCTTACATCTATTATTTACGTTTCGGATTATTGTAGCATTATCTGCTGCTGATGTGTTCGATGATTTTTCGAAATTCCAGTCTTTTGTTTGCTTCCTTACTTCTCCGTTAAAATCTTGCTTCAATCGTCACAACACTCAGTTCCACTGGTGTCCCTCTTGGAAACTGAGGTCAAGATTCATTCACCTGAGGTGCCTTTGCGGATTTACTATTGTAGGAGCTCGCAGTTCATTTATTTAACATCAAAGCATAGTTTACTGGCGATAAGTAAATATTGAAATAGAATAAAGGTCTCTTACCTTATTAATGAATAATCCACACTGCGATACGTAAGAAACACAATTAGAAGTGTATATATTAGCTATGAAAAAGGGGGAAAATGTTTAGCGATAGTATAAATGTTATCAGCTCTCCACAGCAAAATGCATAATGAGTTATAAGGCGAAAGTTTCTTCTAGATCAAGTCTACTTTCTGTTAAAAGGATGAGAGAAAGAAACAGCGGATAAGCAGCTTAATCTTTTCCGCTTTCAATCGCGATTCTGCATTCTCTCTCTCGATGAGCTGTGCCATCCCGAGTAAGACCAATTCGTTTAACAAAAATTCCAATTGTGATCTAGGCAAAGGTTTTGTGAACATGTCTCCATACATCAGACATCTTCATCAGACATGCATCAGATTTTGCTGCTTCAATGTTGTACCCAAGTCTTCCCTCATTTTCTAAATCAGAGATAGAGTGATATTGTATGTCGATGCGTTTAGTGAACTGCTCCCTTTTTATTTCCTTGTACGAAGTAAAAAGGAAGTATTGTAATAGCGAAAAATTTCGGGTCTCACATTTCAACGAAAATATCCATTTTGACGGCTATCGAATGTAATTTAACGATGTTTTTGCGTAATGTCTAAACGTAAGGACAGAATAAAGGACTCTTTTTCCCCAAAAAAATTATAAAACGGATTTAAAATGGATTCTGAAGAGATTTTTTCGTGGCGTCTGTGCGTGCGTACGTACATATGTATGTATGTATCTCGCATAACTCAAAAACGACTAGCCTCAGAACACTGAAATTTTGTATACAGGACTGCTATAACATGTAGATGTGCACCTCGCATTTTGGTTACAATCGGACGCACCAAAAGTATATAAATATATGTGTATCTCTGTTACTCGGCTCAGTCAGCTCAGTTTCTTTATTGTTATATGTTTGTAAGTATTACATTTTTTACTTTAAAAATGATTGAATTATGTTGTTCTTATCTTCCGGTTATGGTTTTTATGCTTTTAGTTAACCTGCATGTTATAATTGCAGAATTATCAACAATCTAAAAGTTGTTTAAGTGCGGCTAAGCCTAATTATTTTGGCCATAGCGGCCATATTTGATTACATTTGAAACTTAGCAGAATAGTGGATTTGTTGCCAATCTAGAGAAACTAAGCTTCACCACAGCAAAGTAACGTCTTCTTTTATTATTGCGAATTAAATTATGCTTGATTCATTCTGAAATTATCATTTACGTTTTTAGCTTGTTTTTGCGTATAAATTGTAATTTTAATTGTAAAAATTGTTTTTTTTTTTATTTTTTAACTGTACTTGGTGTTTTATTTTTTTCTATATTTTTCAATTTTTAATGAAAATATTTTGAATTTTTGTGTATTTTTGCCTTACCGCGAAGTGAGAACTGAATTAATTATTAGCGTATGCGCATTTAGGTAAGCGGCTCTGAATCGTCTGTAAAATCGTTTGTATTTAGCGCCGAAGTGAAATGGTAAGTAAATATAGTGAACTTTAATGAGTGAATTCATTCTGTTGTGGTTTATGCATTATGGACGAAGTAGATTTAATTCAAAATTCGTTAATTGTTAATTCAATATGTTTAAATGAAATGCAGGAAAATTGCGTATCATTTAATATTCCATACAAGGAAGTCATGTGATGTACACATCAGATTTTTTTACTTCCTTGTACGTAGTAAAAAAGAAGTATTATAATAGCGAAAAATTTGAGGCGTCATATTTCTACGAAAATATGATTAACATATTCTATGAATCATATTTCTATGAAAATATGATCTATTTTGACAACTATCGAATGCAGTTTAACGATGTTTTTGAGTGACATTCGTACGTAAGAACAGAATAAAGGACCCCAAAATTATAAAACTGATTTAAAATGGATTCTGAAGAGATTTTATCGTGGGGTCTGTGTTGCAATCGGTCTCACCAAAGTATATAAATTTATGTATATATATATATATATATATATCCGCTGTGTTACTGGGCTCAGTAAGCTCTGTTTTTCTATATTTATATGTTGATAAAGTGTGCATTTTTTGCTTTAAAAACGATTGAATTAAGTTGTTCTTATCTTCCGGTTAAGGTTTTTATGCCTTTACTTAACCTGCATGTTATAGTTGTAGAATTATCAACAATTTAAAAGTTATTTAAGTGTGTCTAAGCCTAATCATTTTTCTCATGGCGGACATATTTGCTTACATTTAAACCTTAGGAGAGTATTGGATTTGTTGCCAATCTAGGAAAACTAAGCTTCGCAATAATAAAGATAACGCCTTGTTTTATTATTCCGAATTAAATCATGCTTAATCCATTCTGGAATTTATTCGAAATAATAAGTGTTTAAGGTTTACTTCGTAATTTTTAATATATATATTTTGAGTTTTTATGTATTTTTATCTTGTCGCGAAGTGACAACTGAATTAATTGAATGAGAAATACTGAATCGTATGTGAAAAACTGGTTCTTTTTTTGTTGTTGTTTATTTGCTTTATTTCTCTTACACATCGTTTTAGAATTATTATAGTCTTTGAATAGAACATGTGGCAACGATTAGGTAATTATCCAGATGATATACATAATTTTTGTGCATTCTGATGAGTTATAAAATGAATGAGATGTAACGCTCTTAAGTAAAGCTAACGCCAGAGTGTCGCTGTGGTAAACAAATATAATGAGTTTTAAAGAGTGCATTCTATTGTGGTTTATGCGCTATCGATGAAGTAGATTTGATTCAACCCAATAAGTTTAGATGAAATGCAAAATGCATATAATTTAATATTCCGTACAAGGAAGTCATGTGGTGTACACATCAGATTTTTTTTCTGGAAAGATTTATACAAGATACATTGTCTTCGAGTGTAATGTTAGCTTCTTGTTGAATAAAGCCTAAGTCCTCTATCATTTGTCTCATCCATTGCAGCCTCTGCTGAGTTTATTAGCTAAAGCACCGCCATTTTGTTTCTTTCTTGTCCGTGATACTGTGCTATTTTGTTTTTCTTGAAATATATATCTGGATGTGGATTTTTTGTCAGAGGTATCTCCTACTAAATCAGTGTCGCTGCAAGCTTGACATGACGGCTGGTTAACGACAGGTATCGTGTGACTTTAATTATACCGCGTTATTCCGATGTTGATGGATCTCCTATTTTTCTGCTGAGTATTCCATCAGAATTTGTTAGGTCGGGTCTTGATAAATATTTCTAAATATAAAACCGCTCTCACTACTTCTATTTCTGGTTACTGAGAAAACTAGTGATTTTCCTAGGCAGACCAAGCAGACGAAAAGGTAATAAAAATACTAATTGCAGTAGTATTTATAAACTCGGAAAATCTGTGTTTTAATCCTGAGCAGCGACTGGACAAAAGTTTTCCGCAGTGTAGAGAAGTAGCAGGAAAAGAGTAACGTAATATGCTATAGAGTGACGCAAAATGTTGCGAAGCGTATCCTTGGCGAGGGTATGTGTTTAATTCAAAATTATGAATTTAAAGGTTTAATTCCAACTAAGTTTAATAATTTTGCTAGTAATTTTATTTCATATTTTATATTTTACATGTAACTAAATTCGAATTCCATCTCTAAATCATATGATAGGGTACTTACGTACTAGGACGACTACCTTGGTGACATTTGGCGATAAAAATTTTCATTGGCGACTTTTGGTTTATCTTTATAAATTCTTTTAAAAATAAAAGTCCTAACTGTAAAGGGAAAAAACTTAAAAACAAAAAATCCCGAATAAAAATTTCTTGTATCTTTTGAATAAATGAACATATATATATATATATTAACTACATACTAAATACTAATTAAAAAATTAAAATTAACTTACTTAAAACTGGTTAAAAGAAAACGTTGAAGTTAATAGTAAGAAAAGTGGCGGGAAATAGCTTTCAAAATAGCATCGAAAGACATTTCCTGTTTTTTCCGGCAAAGAAATTCATCTAAATAGGTATCGAAATGATTTCACTGCCTGATTGCTTTCTTTTCAGAAGACGTTTCTCTGACCAAGCCTTTTTCTCCTTGAAGGGTAGGAGAAAATATGTAAGATACCGAAACATGAAGAAACATTTATTACAAATTAAACTTAACGGTCCTTTAAATTTTACGCAATGCGAAAACTTTTCGCATCGAGAACTAAAAGACATCGAGAACTTATCGCTATCGAGAACTAAAAGGATTTCCAAGTTTACCACTTCCCCTTCCTTCTGGTGACGTGTCGCTTAGCCTCTGCTGGCTATTCTCCCTTATGTAAGATGTAATTGAGAATCTAGAATTATAGGGCGCGTTGTGTTCTGCCATTTAAGAACATATGTGCTAAGAAATTCGTCATAAATGAGTTTAACTACCAATCTGGTCGCGGTTCTTTCAAAATTCCGTCCGGACATCCTCTACACCGCAGTTTCCGGTAATCTAACCAGCATATTTTTCGACCATGATTAAAAAGCGAATTGGTTCCTTTTCTAATCAAGCTGACATCTAATATCAAATTATATCCAACAAAATAAACCATCATCATAAATATATATACACCACTTTAATTGTCTTTGCACATTTCAAGATGCTTGTTTGTGTACATAAAGATACCATGACTAACATTTTTAACGTATATAACGGCTTGGCTATGTGGTTAACAGAAACACTGGTGGTATGTCTGTAATTTTGGTAGTAATAGGTACTCGTTTGATTATAACCGGGGTACACAACAATATTCTGATTTTTGTGTGAGGTTTGAAAAGAAATATTGTATCACAAAAATCTTCCTTAACGAACATATTTTAATTCTAGGAATTAAAGAATTAGTTTTAGTACACCTAAATAACGTTTTTGTCATATTTTTATGCTAAAACAGGTTTACGTGAAGAAATGGATAGAAAAGGAGTGAATTTTCCTTTTCTAAAAATAAATTCCACAACAAAGGTAAAATTAAGGACCGTATCTTTCGATAGTCTTCAAATTAGTGTAATGATAAGTGGTCCTAAATTTTAAGATACATTGATCTGATACATGTGGGGGTCTTGCAAAAACGTGGCGACAAAAAATTAGCTTCTGAAAAACTATATAGACGTATGAGTAACATGTGCTTTTAAGTGGTGTAACATTTAACACGTAAGTTAAGTTCTTTTCCAAAAATCGAATTTCGAATTTTCCAAAAGAAATTAGCTGGAGTGACAAGCAAATATATATTTACAGTTTTTCAAATATTTGAAAATATTCACGAATGTACTTTGTTTCTGCAGGTTGTCTACCATTCGAAATATTTGTAAACTGAAACTTTCCCACCGTAGGAAATATTGTAAAATGAATTAATCTATTCTAGACTACAGATAATTCTTTATTTAAGTTTCAAAAAACTACAAATATATATTTTTAGTTTGAAAATACGATATCTTTCTGTTATCGGGATCAGATTCAAATATCGCCAAATGCTGACTTTGACAAAAAATTCGGAGTATAAAAATAATGGTCAAAATATTTATGATACGGTTAAATTGAGGAAAATCGAAGGAAGAGGTAACATTACAGATATTCGAAAACTTTTTCCAAATTAAACGTTTTTAATGAAAATTAAAAAAATTTCCAAAGAAATGAGAAGAACAAATATCGGTCAGTGAACTAATATTAACGCAAGGCATGAAAGTGCGGATATCATTTAAAATGTCTGAAATCATTCGCGTTTTACGACCCAGTTGCATACACCACATAAACTTAGTTAAATAAGTCTAAATAAGTAATTATCTTTAATGATAAATTAATTTCAGTATATATATTATATTAACGTACATGAATTTTATGACATATTAAAAAATTTAATTAACAGAAAGTACCACAAAATTAATTTTTCGGTATGTTTATACATTGTTTTTGATAAATTGGTAACAAATTTATATTAAATAAAATAATAAATAAAATTTTCTATCATGCTTATATGACGGATTTGTTTTGAATAAATTATTCGTAAAAATAAATTATTCATATAATTGAATTAAATGCCATACGAAATACAAATTTATGTTAAATTCTTTTCTACATCTGTTTTAATAACTTCTACAGTATATATATATTGAATGAATTACTGATTTATAGTTGACCGCAGTCAGTTTCGCTTTCGTGAGTATTTATAGCATTTGATAGCAAATCGCAATTTTTAAAAGCCGAACTAAGCCAATGTTGCTACGGAATACAAGTATCTAAATCATTTTATAAAGTACAAAGATAAAACGTTAACGAAATATGCGAATAAAGTGAAGGAAGCCTCTACGCTAGAATAAAATGTTTCCTATTTACTCTTTGAAACTTTGAATCTTGAACAACTTTGAGAAAAATAAATTTTAACTCTATATAAATATAAATTGTTATAATAATGTGTACTCCAATATTTAAGTCTATAAGTAAATAAAAAAGAGCAATTTATTTGCGGCAGAAAAGTTTGAGTAAAACGCAAAAAGCTTAAAACAGCACTGAAAAATATATTAGTATCAGAAATACTTTTAATCTTAAAAAGTACATTTGTGTGTTTTTTAAGTTTAAAGATAAACTGCCATCTTATAAAAAAAGGTCTTCATTAATAAACATGAAAATTAAGTTTTCAGAATATTCAAATAGTAACTGCTGGTAACCAAATACGAAAGTCGTTTACAGTTATTCAGTTTCCGCTTGCCAAAAGAAAGGATTAAATAAATTATCACCTTCTTCAAATCCACATAAAATTTGGAATGTTTAATGTTAAATTCGGAGTGAGAGAAACAGTTTAAAATTCGACTAGCAGTTTTCTTAAATTACGAAAATATGACAAATTCATGATACTTACTTATGAAACGATATTTCATTTTCTTCTTATAAATCTGTTGCTATAAATGTAACCGACAGGAAGATTTTAGCTGTACAGAAACTATTAGAATAAAAAATTGAAATAAAATTTTAAAAGAATACATAAATACAAACCCATTAACGTCGTCATATTTCTGCCACTCTTAATAGCCGATGCCACAAACCTCTTTTAGAACAGACACCCACGTCTTTGAAAGTATGAGCTCGAAAACGTAATACTGTAACTGTTGTTACTTATGTGTGAAAGGATGAAAATTCGTTTATGATGCGCAACTTTGATGTTTGCTTCAGATGTTGTGGCAACACCAATGTAATCATTTGTTTTTGGTTCAGAGAAGAAGTATATTTGGTGGAAAATGGCTCAGCTACGAAAAATATCGCGTTTGCAAATATCATATTTCTGTAATCTTAAATAATGCTGAGTTAAATTATAATTCTATCGGATTCACTTACCTCCATTTTGGATATTTCTGTATTTTTTACTTGATTTCGAATTCCTATCCCAGCACTAGAAGACGGAATCAAAGAATGAAGGTGAGATGTTTTACTAATGTATTTTAAAGGTGAAAAGGTTTTGTTTTCTGCACAATATTGCGTTATAAACTTTGTTTTTGTTACATTGCTAGCAAACGTTTTTGCTTTCTACAAATGTTAAAATCTGTCGGCAGAACTTTTTTTTGCACTTGTTGTTTATCCTAGGATTTGATTATTGTCGGAACGATTTGGTCATATGCCTGGTTTTGCAAATTTTTCAATCGAAAACTTTTAAATTGTATTACCAGTTAAACATTTAGAGTGCTGTCTCTTTTCTGCATTATTAGCTATTTAACCCATCCCAGACGTAAACAAATTTAATTAATATTTAAGAAGGAAAAAGCGGGTTGGGTGTGACTGGTAGCAGTTTTCGTTAAATTAGGAGAACACTTCTTTATTGTTCTTACTCTTTTACTTGCAGATTTTTGAATTGATACTTGTTAGAAAATAATTATTTATACTGGCTCACGTTTGATTTCAGACACTTGTGTTTCTGAATTTCATTTGCAAATATCAGTTAGCGAAATGATATTATTCTTTTTTTTGTGTATGTATTAATCATTTTTTTAAATCTACTTATTTTGAAAAAAGTTATTCAAAATATTTTTGACAGGGAGGGTAATAATAAATTACTCAAAAAGTTACGAAAATGAGCCCACCGAAGAGAATTTGAACGTTTTAAACAAACAGTCTAAATTTAATAAAAATATGAAAATAACAGGTATTCAATATTTCATTGGATACCCTTTATTTACAATTATGTTTTTCACGCGCTTTGACATAGATTCAACGAATTTTTTCCTCTAAGATTATTCTATTGTGTTCCATTCCTCATAAGAATTTCTTTTAGTAGACCTTTCAAAAAAATGTCATGTTTTCTTATTCTTTTCTTCAACTCGCATGAGACCTATTTGGTAATATTTAAGTCCGAAGAATACAGAAACGTTTTGATGACTTTAGGACAGTCATATTATAACTAGAAAACCCGGCGGTCATACGAAATAACCGCTGTTCTAGATATTATAAATTGTAATTAAAATGATTTGTGCAAAGGTGTCTGCTAATTCAAATTGAATTACCCAGGGCAGGCGGCGAGGACGCCCCTTTGTGTACTGCCCCACGAGGTTTCCCCCTTTTACTTGCTTAATTGCTTAAAATAGAGTGCAATGAAGGAAACCACTGGCGTTACATTTCTTTCTTTGCTCAGTGCTTTCTTTTTGCCGAAAAAGCCTTTTTTGTGCAGCTTTAGCTCCTTTTCTCTCCTCTTCAGTGCTGTACTTTCTAGGAGGCATTCTTAAAAGAAATTACGTTAAGACGTAGTTTTTATGTAAAACAGATGATTGCCAATGCAAACAAAAGTTCACCTTTCCCCTGACACGCTCAATTTGCGTTCAGCCTTAAATTGTTTCAAAAACAGATGATTGCTATTGCAAGCAAATGTCCGCCTTTCCCCTGACACGCTCAATTTGCGTTCAGTTGTGAACCATTTCAAAAACAGATGATTGCTAATGCAAACAAATGTTCACGTTCCCCCTGACACGCTCAATTTGCTTTCAGCTGAAAATTCAGTTTAAAATACAATGTCGGAATAAAATCGGGCAAAAGTTTAAACTGTTAGGCGAAAGGATATTTAGCGTAGGAGTTTAGGTAAACTTACTTGATGAGATGTACTACGCACAACTCGTTAGTTGGTTTTGTCTCGTTTAATTTCTCAACGTTTGCAAGTTTCTAGGTAATTCATATGTAATCATAGTTAAATGCATAATAAGCAACAATTGTATGAATTAAAAATATTTAAATACCATGCTAATTTAATTAAAACAATGATAACTATTGTGATAAAACTTATTTTACTATTTGAATCCCGTGGCAACTTCACCCCATTGGCTAGTACAGTTAAGCAAGCAACCAATAAACTATGGGCGACAAACAGACACTTAAGACGCATATAATAAAGATGACAACAAGCAAACATTTACGGCTGTGTGATTAGGATTCTTATGAAGACAGACCTTGAATGTATTTTGAATTCCAAGTTTTCCTCCACATGCTTTCAGGTTTTAATTAAAAAATTGATATATTTGTACAGATCAATAATATTTTCGCAAAAATTAAATTTCCCATTTCAGAAGTAGGAAACCACCTCCCAAAGCCTTATGCTTCTGCAATTAACAGTACTTAACAGTAGGGCAATTGATTCAGTTCTTCATTTGGCTTTCGTCAAAAGGCAATTAACAGTACTTAACAGTAGTGCAATTGATTTTTCCAATTCAATTCTTCATTTGGCTTTCATCAAAAGGCTCTTGGTCCATCAGATCCAAATCTATTAAATTTTGATACATCTGCAAATAACAATATTTCTCCAATACGATAAATCTTTGCTTAGCATGGAATCCTCGAAACATATAGGAGTATATTCCTTGCTTTCTTTTAGATGAAGAATATCTTCTTGACCGCTCATTGCATTAATGTGCCTTCATCATTTTTATCAAAAAGTTTCAGAGTTAACTTCTCTTACAAACCGTTATTCTATATTACCGTTTACAATATTAATTTGTTGGATGTTGTTTGATTTTTCGTAAGATAAAGGTCCGATTCCTTTGCATTAGCCTGGAATATAGTCCAGACTTCAGTTCATTCTCAATAGTTCTTGGCAATTCCCATCGTTGCATAGCATCAAAAATAGTTGAGCATTTTATATCAAAAATGTTTTAGATATTTTGAATACTTTTACCATCTTTAAAATGTTGAACTGATAATTTTCTAACGAAATGTTTCATTAATCTGTAGCGTCTTGCCATAGTTCACATCAGATATGGAAATGTAAATGTATTTTGCTAAGCAAGTAACAGTTTTCAAATGCAGATGACAATTCTTGTAATATCATCCGAAACAAAATATTATGACAAGAAAAATCGTCTGATAAAATATCTCAGAATAACTTTCGAATGTCCGAATGATTATGTGTGTTACTGATTAGCACCTTTTGGATAAATTATTTTATTACAAAAAACATTTTAATGATATTTTTTTGTGACAAGCTAAAGTCCGAAAACAAATTTGAGCCACTGTAAATTTACTGTTCTTAAGATTTTGCTCTTTTATTTCATTTACTACTACAGTGAATTAAATATACATTTGATTTTTAAAACGGTTTGGTTCGTCAGTAATGCAATATGTTATAATTTACTCGTTTGTTATAAGCAGACGTTTTAAAGCACTGCCTGTTTCTATCAAATTTCTTGACATGGAAACCACAAAATATATCCCTGGTTAAAAATTTAAGTTAAAAATAATTAAATTTAAGAACTCAAAATAATATTTGATAATTACTTAATGCCCTCTACAGACTTCATTCATCTGCAGAAAATTTAAAAGGGAATTATAAAAGAATTTATTAGTGAATAATTCTGTGTGAGATAAATGGTATTAGGTGCTTCCATAGGTCAACACTTTAAAAAATACCAAACGTAATCCTTCCTAATAATTTCAAATAGTTATATAATAGAAAATTAAGATCAGAAAACCCTAAATAAGCTTTGAAACGTAATTGAAATTAGGGAGTTAATTCTTCAAATAATGTTTCTCAAACATTTCTTCGTGATTCTCTGGCTATAAAGTAAAACTTTCGAATGTAAATATTAATTTTAAGAAACTGCTTTAATTCTTTTCAATGTCTTCCTTCGAAAAATTGGTATTTTCTACGATTAAAATAGTGAAATGTAAGAAATGAAACGCGTTGGCTCGCCTGCTGATGTTCTTTGTTCGGTATTTATTGTTTTTTTAATTTAATTTATTTTATTATTTATAAAATATATTCATGATAAATAGCTTTCGGAAATAGCATAAATACAGAATACAGTAAAAAATTTTATGCAGAAGTAATTTTTCATTTGTGTCGTTCTAATTGAACTTCTCTAAAAATTCGTTTACAATTGTTAGATGATATTTAAATTAAAACTGTTCAAAATACAAAATACTGGTATCGGCAATGCACTGAATAAATTTTATCGTTTATAGCTATTTAAAGTTTTATCCATAATACAAGCAGTAGCTTTCCACTGTTTTCAGACACTTGTGTTTCTCAGTTTCATTTCCAAATATGACTTACTGAAACGACTTTATTTTCCTTTCATATATGTTACTTATTGAGAAATGTTATTCAAAACCTTTTTGGGTTAAAAAAAAACATTTATTCAAAAAATTCTAAAAATGAACTCACATAAGTATTCGGACATTTTGAATAAAAAGTTTATATTTTATAAAAACATGAAAATAACTGCACATTCAGTATTTTCTGGATATTCGTTAGCTACAATTGCGCATTTAATGCGCTTTGAATTGATTAGCCTAATATCGCCGCGTAAGAATGTTCTATTTCATCGTAAGAATTGCTTTTAATAGAGCTTCCGACAAAATATCATGTTTCACTTTTTTCCCTCCAACTCATTCCTACATGTTCGATGGACCAAAAATATAAAGCAATTTTTATAAATTCAGAAAAACAGTGATATTATAACCACACGAGAACATTTGAGACATATGTTTGCGATCACTATTCTGTTAGAACTTGAATGTATTTTGCTTTCCAAGTTTTCTTGCCCATGCTTTTAGCTTCTTATTAGGAATACTTCTATATTTATACTGATCCATTTAATTTTTTAAAAAACTAACATTTTCACCCCAGAGGCTGCAAAACACCTTAAGCCATCCCTGTGCTTAATAAATGGCAGCAAAGGTTTTGGATTCAGCTCTTCGTTCGGCTTTCGCCACATAGTAATTCCTCCATCAGAACCAATTTTATGAAATTTTGGCTCATGACTGCCCATTGTTGCAATATGATAAACCTTTGCTTATAAAGTATTTCTCCCGCCTTCTTTGCATGCCTTCGATTTGTAGTGGTCAGCACGCTCGACGCATATTCCTAGAGAGGTCCGTGGTTCGAGACCCGACGAAGGCGTTGCTCATTTCTCATCGCTCCTGCTTTAAAAAAAAATCTGATGTGTACACCACATGACTTCCTTGCATGGAATATTAAATTATAGGCAATTTTCCTTAGTTTTAATTTAAACATATTGAATTAACAGTTAACGAATTTTGAATTAAATGTACTTCGGCGCTAGCGCATAAACCACAACAGAATAAATGCACTCTTTAAAGTTCACTATATTTATTTACCATAGCTACATCTCGGCGCTAAACACAGACGATTTCACAGCCGATTCAGCGCCGCTTACCTAATGCGCATGCCCTACTAATTAATTCAGTTTTCACTTCGCGGTCAGGCAAAAATGCATAAAAATTCAAAATATTTTCATTCAAAATTGAAAAATATAAAAAAACATAAAACACCAAGTACAGTTAAAACAATTTTTACAATTAAAATTACAATTTGTACGCAAAAACAAGTTAATAACTTAAATGATAATTCCAGAATGAATCAAGCATAATTTAATTCGCAATAATAAAAGACGTTACTTTGTTGTTGTGAAGCTTAGTTTCTCTAGATTGGCAACAGATCCACTATTCCGCTAAGTTTCAAATGTAAACAAATATAGCTGTTATCATAACCAAAAATTAGGCTTAGCCGCATTTAATAAACTTTTAAATTGTTGATAATTTTACAATTATTGCATGAAGATTAATTAAGAGCATAAAAATCTTAACCGAAAGATAAGAACAACATAATTCAATCATTTTTAAAGCAAAAAAATGCACAATTTACAAATGCATAAGAATAAAGAAACTGAGCTCACTGAGCCGAGTAACAAAGTGAATATATATATACATATATTTATATGCTTTTGGTGCGGCCGATTGCAATCAAAATGCGAGGTATACATCTACATGTTATAGTAGCCCTGTATACAAAATTTCAGCGTTCTGAGGCTAGTCGTTTTTAAGTTACGCGAGATACATACATACATACGTACTTGCGCACGCACAGACACCAAGAAAAAATCTCTTCAGAATCCATTTTAAATCCGTTTTATAATTTTTTGGGGGGATAAAAGAGTTCTTTATTCTGTCCTACGCAAAAACATCGTTAAATTGCATTCGATAGCGGTCAAAATGGATATTTTCGTTGAAATATGAAACCCGAAATTTTTCGCGATTACTTCACACAAGAAACACACTTACCTTTTTACTTCACACAAGAAAGTAAAAAATACTTAATGTCTCTAGATGTTTACCACGGATTCTGCAAAAACGAGGGATATATTTGTTTTCTATTTGACAAAAAATTTTCTTCTTGCTGATGGCCCATTGCATCTATGTTTCCTAATGATTCCTCTGATAGTTTCAGTTTTAGCTTTTATTGTAAACCGTTCTTCTAAATCGGCTGCAAATTTTAGAGCACTAAATTTTGGGTCTTATTCAATTTTTTGTAAGATAAATATCCGATTTATCTGTGTTAGCTTGAGATTCGGTCTTAATTTAAGTGCATGCTCATTTCTATAATTTTATAACATCAAAAACAGCTGAACGCTTAACATCAAGCATTTATTAGATATTTCAAATACTTTTACCACCTTTAAAATAATTAATAACTTAATTTGTGATAGAACTTGTGATTAATTTGTAGTGTCCGGTCCTGTTTATTATTCAGACCTCAGACGCCATGCAGTTTGCACGCCATTTCTTCAACTTATGCTATTAATTGCTGATAGAGTAGTGTAATAACTTTGCCATTGTATTTTTCGGCAAAATAATTTGCACAGAGTAACTATAATATACGAAGATTTATCTACGGATCTTTCTCACGAGAATTTTACTCTCGGTTATGGATTTAAGATATGCTATGTTTACAAAAAGTTATGTAATTGCTATTCGTTACATTGAAGATGTGGCTTAAGCCCAGGAACCTGAACCAAGTGTCTTTGTATTCAAGTCTTCAGATATGAAACCGTTAATATATTTTGCTGAACGACTAATAATTTCCAAGTGCAGACGATAATTCTTGTAATGCATTTTCATTTAAAACAAAAAATTCCAGTACCAGTATTCGACCACCAGAAACCTCTCAATAAAACTTCCGAGTGTCTGAATTGTCATTTGAGCTACTGATTAATACACTTTTAATAAATAAATTAATTAAAATGAATATTTTGATGATATTTATTTTGCAACAAAGAGGGTTTTAAATGAAGAAAAAGAATACATTAGAAAAACAAATTTGAAGTCAGTGTTTTAATGTTTAGTACAAGATCTCCGCAAATAAATTTCAAAAATGCATTTACCCGAAAAGCAATTTTAGTGGCTGTATTTAGGAAATATAAAAATACATGGACGAAAATACAGCTCCGTATAACGTCGCATTTTAGAGATGTACGGGAAAGACTTATGTAAATTAATAGAAGAGGGACTTACTCTTAATATTTTCAAGAAATGTTATTCCGAAGAAACTTTAAACAGTGACAAACGATAATTTATTTAATATGCCGACAGACAGTATTTTACTATATTGCAAACATAGGTTTAACAATAGTTATCATCCATCAGTCATGAATAAATTTGTGATAAAATGCAATAACTTAGAATGAAATAAATAAAAAGCTGCTTTTTGCACTAATTTTTTTTTGCTCCATTTCCTTAAAAATATTTTATACCTGTAAATTGTCTCTGAATATAAAGCCCTGTTATGAAAAAAATTAAAAATACTGATATAAAACACATTGAAAAGCATTAGTGGCAAATGAAATTCGAACTGAGGTTACGTAAACTAATAGACCTCCGGCACTTTTGAGAATTGTATGATTTAAGTGCAGTGAAACCTCGGTTCACGAGTTTAACTCGCTTCTTAAAGCTTTTCATTTATAAGGTATATCTCCCACATTCTTAGCGTGCCTTCGTGGTGTAATGGTCAGCACACTGAGCCGGTATTTCAGAGGTCCGTGGTTCGATTCCCGGCGAAGGAATTGCATATTTTTCATGTCTCCTGCTACTAAATAACCTAATGTCTCTACACTGGCGGCCGAACTAAAAGGGTTGTGGATGATGACTCTCCACACCCAGGATTTGGCGACTAGGTCCCCTAAAACCCTAGTCGCCCTTTATAAAGGGTAGTTTCATATATAAGGTATATCTCCCATATTCTTAGCGTGCCTTCGTGGTGTAATGGTCAGCACACTGAGCCGGTATTTCAGAGGTCCGTGGTTCGATTCCCGGCGAAGGAATTGCATATTTTTCATGTCTCCTGCTACTAAATAACCTAATGTCTCTACACATTAATCAAAATGTTTGTAAACTGAAACAATTTTCCACATAGGAATTATTGTAAAATTGATTCATTCATTCCTGGACCACAGGCGATAGTTTATTTAATTTTTGCATGAGCACTTTGTACTCAAGATTCTAAGCCAGAACCAGTGGAAACTATTAAATATAAAGTGAGAAAGATAAATACATTATTAAACAGATAAAAACGAAAACCTAATTTAATTGTACCATACCTGTACAAAAAAGATTGGACAGGATAAGTGGGAAGTTATGAGGAAGATGTTACTGTTTAAATGCGAAATTTCCTTCCACAAAACTTGGCTTATCTTCGGAGCGCAACTTTTTTTATGTGTTTTTTACCTCTAAACGCCATTCGACTCTGCTTGAGACTCATTGAGGCTTTATTTCCTTCAAAATTTGTCCAATATGATTTGTTGTTGCCTATGCTTGAAGTGTTTCTAAAGTGAGACATCGCATTATCATCGAAAATACGTACTTTGTAGTCTCCTGCTGCTTTATATGTGTGACATCTTTACGTGAAATTTTAGTTTTTCATCCCATGATGCACAAATCCTGAGGATTAGAGAATTAGGATAATTTCCCTTTCTTCCTCTTCTTCTGGTGATATTTTATCTACAATCGTCTTTTGTTGCTACTACAACAAAACGAATTGATGTAATTCTTGTTGAGCTAATTTTTATGGTCTTCTAGTAACTTCTCCACGTCCTGAATACTAACTTCCTATCCCATCAAACCCTATCCTAGAAGTACAATATCATGCATAAGCAAAGTGCTCAAAGTCTCCGCTCAACTCAGTTTGACCATAGTTTCCCTCAAGCCGAATTCATGGTCCTGTAAGTCCCTTGCTGCCCGGCTTTGTTCTTGCGAACTGAACAACGGAAATAATAAAATGATATTGCCAGAATTCCCTGAGTATTAACTATATGGCATAGATTACCTAAAAATACCTTTGAAAATTATTTTACTGAGGTAGGTGTTCAGAATTCGAAACACCATTCAAAATCTGAGACAATTTTTGTGTAGATAATTTGTTTATGAGCCGAATAATTCGTGATCCCAGGATCCATTGTAATATAAATGCTATTTCCACTCAAGGTTTACGTTTAATTTTGAAAGGTCTCTTTTTGCATATATATTCCCATTATATACTTCTGTAATTATTTTCCCGAATGAGAATAAAATAGTTAAGATGTGCCCTTGTTAAACGAATTATTAAGAATTCTCCTTGTTAAACGGAGCAGAACAGGAAAGGGATGTAGGAATTTAATAGTTTCAGAAAGGTAACTTGACTTGGTATCTCTTGAATGGCTAACCGTAAGTCTATTCAGTTAATAGTTAATAGTGTAATCAAATGGTTGCAGTTTTCAATTTAAGAAGTAAATCAAATGCAATAGACTTTCAAACTACGACAGTTTTCGATAGGCGACAGATTTGAGCATAAGTGTCCGAAAATTAAATTTTTACACTTACCTTTTATAATAGCAGAACCGGTTAGTTAGTGGTTCTTTAGTCATTTAGAATCTATTAAAAATAAATAAAAAGAAAGAAGCTAGTTCTGTAGTGCCTAAATCTGTCCCTTTATAAAAGTATCTAATTACATAAGTTAAAGCAATTTTATCTGAGATGAGAGGGAAGAAGTTGTTTTAGAGGCCATGTAAAAACTGAATTGCACTAAATGGAAAAATTAAAAAAATGAGAAACTAAAAATATCAGTTTTTCTTTAACACATTGAAGATGCTAAAAAGAGTCTTATGTTTTCAGTTCAGTTCTCTTTGAAGTGTTTATGGTTTTCAGTACATGGATTTATATTTTTGCAAATCAGAGCGTATTGCCACGCGAGGCAAATATTTGTTTGCAAGTCCCATGCTCAAACACTTCAACAAAATAAAACGCACAACTGTTTGAGTAATTAGGTCACTTCTTTATTAACTGATTCCACAAGTCTTCACGCGGAGTTAATTTGCTATGAAATAATACTAAAGGAAATTGTTTTACTACCATTTCGCGATGCAATTTTGAACAGCCGATATTTTAACTGTTATTTTATGTTCTGTATCCCGGGAAAGGAAACTTCTTAAACTATGAAGCCTGTAGAAACTGTTTAGTTTAAAATTGTTTTAGATGTTAAATTGAAACTGCTTAAAGATCAGATTGTTGCTTCCTTATATTAATCTGATTTTCATATCTTTAATATTTTTTACTTATTTATTTATTTTTGTTATTTTCGAAATTATTACTATTTTTTTCCTCAGTTTCTGAAACTTCAGTTGTAAAATTTTCAACATGTTGGATTACAACCTCAAATTTTCAGATTGAAATTTGTTTTTCTTTTAAACCTTTCAGAATTTTATATCCTAAAACCTTCATAGATATTTCCAACACTATATTTGCAATGTCATCCAAACATTTTCGTTAAAGGTATCTTATATAATTGTAGCTGAGAATGTATGTGTTTACTTTTGTTTGACTAAACTGAGAGAAATACTTTTGCTTTATCAAGAAGAGAAGAAATAATCACTCTCCGACGTTGTAGAGTGGTATTTGGTGCTTCTCCTAGTCCCTTTTTACTAGAAGCAACTATAGCTTACCATCTAGAGAACGCTCCGGATGAAAGGACCTTTTATGTGGACAACTGTATTACGAGTTTAGAAACTAAAGAAGAAGCAGAAAAAATTATTTCTGAAGCTAAGGAGCTCATGTCTTCAGCACAGTTCGAACTACGAGGCTGGGTTACTTCTGGAAAAAATTGCAGAAGATACACATGACAGATTCATTTCAATTCTAGGTCTCTCTTGAGACACTGAAACCGATGAACTTTTTTGCGGCAGTATGGTTGTAATTCCAGGAAAGAGGATTACTAAAAGAGTTGTGTATCGGCTGCCCAAAGATTATTTGACCCTATTGGGATAACATGTCTCGTTTCATTGATACCTAAAGTATTGCTTCAAAACATTTGGAAGAGGAAAATTAATTGGGACGATGAACTTCCAATAGATATATCAAATAGATTTTTAAGCTGGGTCAAGGAACTATCTTTACTGAAAGTATGTAAGATTCCGCTTCAAATGGACCTGAGACTCGTCTCAGGTCCATTTGAAGACTGCCGAATAAGTCTACATTGTTTCTGTGATGCCAGTGAAGTTTCCTATGCTACTTGTATTTTCTTACGTTCTGAATTTAATGAGAAGATTTCAGTCAAGTTAGTAACGAGTAAGTCAAGAGTGGCACCTACCAAAGAGATTACAATTCCTAGATTAGAATGCTTGGGAACTTTGAGCTTATCAAGATTATATGGTCACGTCGTAGACGGACTGGAATTGAAAGACAATACAGTGTATTTTTGGACTGATTCAACTGTTGCTTTAATTTGGATCAAAAGAAAGAGTTCTTAGAATACGTTTGTAGGAAACAGAGTCACAGAAATAAGAAAGAATACTAACCCGAATGACTGGCATTTTGTGCTAGGGCATATGAACCCTGCAGATTTGCCTTCAAGAGGTTGTGATGCTAAGAATTTCTTGAAAAGCAAATGGTGGGAAGGTCCAGAATGGTTATGGAAGTCACAAGAATTTTGGCCATTAAGTGAAAAATAAGTCATTGATGAAAGTTTGGTTAAGAGAGAAAAATGATAGTCAGTAATATGGAGCATGGATCAGTTAACTTCACTGACAATTTATTTTATTTCTCGAAATATACGAAGATTCTTAGAATGCTTGCCTGCATACTTCATTTCATTAAAAACTGCCAAAGAAAAGAAACACTTAACAAAACTGAACTGACTTATGAAGAAGTTCGATTAGCAGAAAACTGTTTGCTAAAATTAATTCAGGAAGAAAGTTTTTCCGGAAGAAAAATTAAAATCTTGAAGAACGTGCAAACATTCAGACACGAAGATGAAATTTTTCGACTCAGAACAAAGCTACTCTTAGGAGATGAAGAAAAAAATTTCAAGTGCCCCATATTGTTGCCCGGAAACCGTGAGATTATTCATCGACTGGTACGGCAAAAGCATTGTGAACTACAACATGCAGGACTTCGAACTCTGATTGCCAATTTAAGAGAAGATTACTGGATTATTTAGATCAATAAATTAGCGAAACAAGTTAGCTCTAGTTGTATTTCATGTAAAAGATTCAAAGCCAAACCTACAGAACCACATTTTGCACCTCTTCCTAAAAACAGAATAAAAGGCTGCTGCAGTTTTTGAAGTTACAGGGATTGATCTTGCAGGCCCTTTGTATTTGCGTTCTGGCGAAAGGAAATGGGTTGTACTTTTTACCTGTGCCATTTATAGGGTTGTCCATCTTCAATTAGTCAATTCCCTGCCTACAGAGGTTGTTATTATGGCTTTAAGAAGATTCTTTGCCCGGAGAGGTAGAGTAATTGTAATCTACACTGACAACGGTGAAACCTTCATTGGTTCAAGCAATGTTCTAAAAAATTTAGATTGGGAGAAGCTCATGTCGTTTTCCACTATCAAGAAAATCAAATGGAGTTTTAACCCTCCAACAGCCGCATGGTGGGAAAGATTTTGGGAGCGCATGACTAGAATGTTGAAAGAGATGCTAAGAAGAATTTTGGGCAGAAAAAGTGTGGACTATGAAGAGATGGAAACTATTTTATGTGACTGCGAAGCTACAATAAACTTTAGGCCACTTACATATATTGAAGACAATTCGGAAAGTCTAAAGCCATTAACTCCCGCTTATTTCTTACAAAGTGTTCTTAGCAGTGAAACAACTGATTTAGACGAAATCGACGCTAATAGCCTAAATATAAGATTGCGTTTTGTGCAAAAATTAAGGCAGGATTTAAGAATGAGATTTCGGAATGAGTATTTAGCAATGTTGATTCATAAAGGCAGGAGGCAGGAAGAATCTTTAAGAGTTAGGAAGGTCGTTCTCCTAGAAACTGACGGCAAGCGTATCAACTGGCCTTTAGGAATAGTCACTGAAGTCTTTTCTGGAGCAGATGGGCACTCAAGATTTGCTAGAGTGAGAACAGCTGATGGAGAGAAGTTGAGACCATTCCAGACACTTTATCCGTTAGAAGTCAACAGTTCGGAAAATTTACCATTCATTGCCCAAGATGCTCCAAGGGATGAAAGTGCCTCTACGCCCTGCAGCTAATGATTCAGATTCCAGTAAAGATGATGATTCGTCACCCAAAGTCCCAGATTTTGTTACTAGAGCTGGTCGACGTGTTAAAATTCCCAATAGACTCGATTTATAACTTTTGTTGCAATTTATAGGTATCCTACAAACTGCCGGGTGGGAGGTTGTTTGAGTAATACCAGCTACAACTCAACTCTGTTTAAGTTTTATGTTTAAAAAATAAGCTCTGTCATTGTTTGTAAGAATAACTGCTTTAAATTTTTTAAATATCTGCAGTTAGTTTTTTTTTTCATATTAAATCCATAGTTATTTTCGAATCCTTTAAAATTTGCTGTTTATGACTTTCTTGTATGAATAAGTTATATAAAAAAATTAAAGTTTCCCAGCTTTTAGTAAAAGGATGTAATGTGACAAAAATTACTGTTGTTGGAAAAGTCTACTTTATCTTATCTATTTTCTAAAATAAAATTATTGCACTATGTTTAATTGTTTAAGAAAAGCTCAACTTTGCTATCTTTTAAAACCATCTTGAATAGAACTTATAAATATGAGCAAGTATCCTTTAAGAAGAAGCTCTACAAAAAATCAACCATCTAATGGCAAAATATTATGATAATCATGTATTTAAAGTAAGTCTCTCCAACCTTGAAATGAAAGCGTTGAGTATATTTTTAATTTATTCGGATTATATCAGCAGCAGAACGTAACCCAAAATAGGTGGGCGTTAGGTATATTGTGTAATGTTAATTAGATGAATTATTTAGGTATTTCCTAATCATAAAGTTAACTTTAAATTTATTATTATTTCCTGTTGTAATATTTATATTTTAAATACTTCCCACTTTAAACTATTGTTTGATTTCCATTTACTTTTGAACTCGTTCATATTTAATTATATTTATTTATTTTTATTCATTTTAATCTGGATATTGCGAAATGTTATACCTCTTACATTTCTCAATTCCTTTTCATATTCTTTGATTCTCATGAGTTTATTTATTTGCTTGTGGTTTATTTCCACCGAAGTACAATGCGTAAACTTTCATCATACATTAAAAGTATCAAATAATAATTAGTCATTTTTACTTCCTTGTACGAAGTAAAGGAAGTATTGCAGTCACGAAATCCAAATCCTGTTATCCAAATTGCTTGTTTTTACGTAGAAACTCTAATTTTAATTGTGAAAATTGTATTTTTTATAGTTTTTGTTGTTTGTTTATTGTTTGGTATTTTATTTTTTTTTATATTTTTCAATTTTTAATGAAGATATTTTGAGATTTTATATGTTTTTGTCTTGTTGCGATCTGAGAACAGAATTAATTGAATGAGAAATATATCTGTAATGAAATTGGAGGAAATAAGTGTTTCGTATTACCAGCAAATAAATGTCGCCAGTCTCTGTCGGACAGGGGAGAATGTTTACGAGAGCGCATGTGCATTAGGTAAGCGGCACTGAATCGTCTGTGAAAAATTGTTTCTTTTTTGGTTGTTTAATTTCTTTTATACATCGTTTTAGATTTATTACAGTATGTGAATATATTATGTGGCAACGATTAGATAATTCGTCAGATGATATAATTTTTGTGCATTCTGAGTTATAAATGAATGAGGTGTAACGCTGTTAAGTGAACCTAGCGCCAGATTGTGGCTATAGTAAACAAATATAGTGAATTTTAAAGAGTGCATTTATTCTATTGTGGTTTATGCGCTATCGACGAAGTAGATTTAATTCAACTAAGTTTAAATGAAATGCAGGAAACACTGCGTATAATTTAATATTCCGTATAAGGAAGTCATGTGGTGTACACATCAGACTTTTTTCTTTTGACATTATATTGCGAATTCGCTATTAAGAGAGGATGCCTGAGGATTTTCATGATTTTTACATCTGTTCTGTACATACGAGCTAATGCTAATAAAATAACCCTAGTGCAGTCTTAGAACGTAACTAAAACTCTTTTGTCTTTTTGTTCTTACACGGCTTTTTTAACTTTGTATCCATAATTGTTGTTTGGATAAAACCTTGAAATCAGTATTTATCTCCATTCTATTAACTTCTACTTGCCCAGTTACTTATAAGGTTCGCATATATCTATCTGTTAACGATGTCAGTGCAGGAAGGTTCTACCAATTTCATGAAAATGTTATAATTGAGTACTGAATTTTTCATAATATCGTCAAATAAATCATCACAGAATTTCGAGATTTATACCATCGGAAAGATCAAAATGAATTTTGTTCATAATTTATGACGTAAACATAAATCAAAAACATTTTGCTAATTTTAGTTATCCTGCAGTTCGTAATACTGACGATATTTAAAGCGAAACATTTAATCCTTGGTTGTTAGCGAATCCACGATTTTCAGCAAGGAATGACTTGCTCTACTCAAGGAAAATGGGAGCAAGAAGGAAATCAGCTGCAGAACCATATCATACAGTAATGTAATCAGAATGCACTAACCATTCATACACAAAATTAGGACTTATAATACTTTATATGGGACAATTTTTGAGTATTTACTGGTCTATCGGCGGTAAAATACGACTCTTCCGACCACAAAATAATCAAAGGCAAGTATCGTCAATGGCTTTCTAGATAAAAGGCTAGCAAAATCAGTGCGTTTGTGCAGGTCTGCAGAAGGCAGTCTTGAAGAACTGGGATATTGTTTTTTTTATTTATTTATTTTTATTTTTTTTAATGGATACCACTTTACAATGGATCGCAGAAGCTTTAATAATGTTACCAAAGGGAGACAAATCACGTGACACTGCTCGAGCACTTGTCGAAAACACTGGGAATCACACGCTCTTTCGACCACCGCAAAGGTGTCTTCTTCCACAGCTTCATTTTAAATCCATTTCCATCATTTTCCTTGCAGTACACACAACTCCTCATTCTCTTCAAATTAGGAAATCGTCTTTCTCAAATCCTTCCTCGACATACGCTCTTTGCGTAAGACTTTCAAGTGTCGATATTCTCGCAGTGCAGTTGAAAAATTACCGCCGTTTTGATAAAACAACTTGATCAGTAAACTCAATCTTTCTTCTCTAAAGGCATAGTGAAAAAAAGAATTCACTGCATTGACTACTGGCTTTTTAAAACGCTCCAAATTTGCATACCATCCTATCTACTTTGCATGACACTCGCCATCTGTCGGTCGAAATTTGAACTGTTATTTGTATTGCAGGTTTCTTTTCCCCATGGTCCGTATGACATTTTTCCGTAGCAAATTTCAATGGAATAGGTTTTCCCTAACAGGCTCTATATAGGTCTAAATAAGGTAAATGTAATTGTAACCACTCTGTATATAAGCCTATCATGATAGTGAAGACATTATTTTTAATTTTTCGAGTTAACCTAAGAAATTTTCTGATGCATTTTATTTTTTAATGACAAAATTTGATTCTTTGTTCTTTATGTATAATTTTTCTGTCCTTAACAGAACGAACTAAACGAGAAACCTTCCTGTAATGTAGGTTCCAGAAACAAATTTCGTGTAGTACAAATTTTTTAAACTGGAGAAAGTATTGCTGGCCCCTAAATATTTTATAAATTACTTATTTTGTTACTGTCATGGTGGAATCGATATATCTGAATTTCGAACGTTATGCGGAATATATATGGTCTAATTCTGCCTTACGGCGATAAAGCGGTGCGCTTTTTGGAAATGATGAAACGCGATACTTGTTGTTCAGAGGTGACACTAACGTTGGTTTCTTTAAGTGGTGAGCATTCGATCGTTCGATAGAAAACTGTAGTATGTTACATTCATAACGGATGTAGTCAGCTGTGCAATGTTCCCTTAAGCTACCAATGTCACGTCTGTGGAACTCACAGAGGCTTGAGAAACAGTTCAAAAACGTGGCAGCTCGTTTGCAACCGTACACCAAACAGGAGCAGCGAAGTATGATGTGAGATTATTCTTCGGCAATGCCGTGAAACTTACATAAACTCATCGTGGTCTGAGAATTCAATAACAGATGATTGAGTCGTATACAAGTATATGAATGGGCTAACACAATGAAGACTAGCGTCACTAGTATGGAGTACTCTCCTTACCATAGTCCATCTGTCACATAATGCAACATCGCAATCACGGAAAATGTAATATGGGAAAAAGAGTGCATTCTAATCAAGAAAATGGCATCATAAATGTACATTATGTTGGATTAGCCCATCACTTTGTTCATGGCAGCCGAAGTTCAGCAAGGTGTGTGCAGTATGGATACACAAGAACTTGATACCTGAAGTGAAAGAAAGGCGTGTTGATGTTTGCCAAGAACTTTTACGTCAATATGAGAACCGTTTTTGCGCGTACTATTACTGAAGACAGAACTGGACACATTTATGAGTAGAATGGAAGTTTGTCGGTTGGCATGAGTTTCTGCAACCCTATTCTGAATACTTCCTCCCCCCCAAAAAAATCTACGCGCTTTTCAGGAGTTGAAAAAAGGGCTTCGAAATAGATGAGATCTATCTCAAATGCTACTAATGTAATAAATTTAATTATTGATACAAATACTCTTTAAACAAACAATTACAGTTTCCTACTAAAGGTAGTACTAGTATATTGCTGCTGACTTTTATGCTAGACATGTTGATAATGTGATATTTAAACCGTACTATTGCCTATGATAAAAATTTTCATTTTACAGAAAAATGGTGAAAGTCAAAAAAAAAAAAAAAAGGAAAAAAAAAAAAAAAAATGAAAATCTGGGAGCCCTGTTAAAAGTGAAGCTGAAGCATATATATGTGAGTATTAAGTATATCAGTAGTCTTCAATGTATACTGACGATAAAATCCATAAATCCATTTTGGAACCCCCAACAGCTTCGAAAAAGTAAATATCAATAAAGAATGGAAAATATATCAATGCTTAGCATAATTTATGTGGAAACTGAAAATCGAATCATTATTGCGTTACAGTTTTTATAGTTTTTATGAAACATTCTGAACACAATTTTCTTAAGTACAGTAATTAACGTATTAATCACTACATTACATAAGTTTAATGGCTATTATTATCTACTGCATAATCATTTGAAAATGCTCAGAAATACAAATGAGAAGATTAAAGAACACAATCTCTAATTTCTCAATAAATTATTACAATTACGTATAGCTGTAAAAAAAGGCTTCGATGCAGTTCATTGTGTCAAAAGAAAGGATTATGTTCATTATACACCTGATGGATCTGTTGCCTACGCCGCTATGAGACTGTAGAATATAAAATGTGAAAGACAAGTGAACATTTACTTGGGTTCCGGCTTAATCCATAATTTGAAGATGTTAATCTAACTGCGCAATTCAAATTCCAGGAAACATTCTATGCAGCCACATTCCCGTTCACATTTCCTTTTATCTGATACTAGGCTTATACACAGCAAAATCATCAGGCTTTACTTCCTTGTACGAAGTAAAGGAAGCGAAAAAATGTGGGTATCATATTTCAACGGAAATATCCATTTTGACAGTTCTCGAATCCCTTTTGACTATTTTTTTTTTGCAATACGCCTGTACGTCCGCACAGAACCTCTATATTTATCTCGCGTAACTCAAAAACAATTTAACTGTAGAATTTTGAAATTTTTTATATACGGCTGCTATAAAATCTAGTCGTGCGCTTCCGTTTTTTTAATGCAATCGGCACTTTCGAAAAAATGTATATTATTGCGTGCGTACGGGTTCGTAATAAATAGAATGCACACAGAACCGATGATAACATGATAAAATTTATTTTATCAAAAGGACTACTTTACAATTCTGGAATTTTAAACAAAAATATTCGTACTGTACAGTATCACAGGGTATCGTCAGTAGTTACGCTTCAAACTACTAAGGACGTTAAACACAACTCAATGCGAAGCGCATCTGAAGAGCAAACCTAACACGGAAATACGTATCTCAGTAATCCAAACCACGCTGAATTAACAACAACTACTGAGAAGCTGATGCTTTTCCCGGTCTTAATATAGTTTACTTCCCCGGCCGCCGAGAAATCTCTAGTACTTTCTGCTTCTCGGAATTACTGGAAGGCATATGATAGCCGGATACGGTTACAGCTAATATAGAAATCAATCACAGTTATTCATTTGCAATATCCATTACAGTTATACACGGACAGGAAAAAAAGTCACCAAATGATCGCCAAGTTTGGCGACTTTTGACAATTTCGCCCCAAATTTGGCGATAAAAATTAAACGCCGTTGCCAGCTTGACGATATCTTGTCAAATTAGAGAGATAGCCATTTACTCAATGTTAAACAGACTTGTCCCTTTGTTCTTATTTTTCCGTCAAAGAAATTTTTCCACTAAAGCTTTTCATGTTATATTTTACTCGTAACATTCTATATAATATATACCCACCTCATTTATCCGGACTTTTAATTTTACAATCGTTGGCGGTAGTCAGATATATCTATTTACAGAAGTGTTTTAAATAACAAAAATATTCATGTCTTCGCAATGTCAAATTTAAAAAAAATTAATTTTTGGCCAATAGCGAAATCTAACTTTTAATGCGGTCTCCCAGTTCCTATACTTATATTTGAAGCATAGAAAGTTTTATACTTGTTACGAAAAAATTAAATTAGTAGAAGTTTGATTCCCGCTTGACAAAAAATTGACCGGGATATTTAATTTCGGAAGTTGTAATTTTTTTATGTCATTTTCGACTTGCGGTTAGTTATATAAAATAATTTGAGGAAATAAGTTTAAATGAAGTTCAACAAAAAGTTTGTATAATTTAAAAAACAGGATGTACAAGAAAGTTATGTAGTGTCTGCGCTATATTTGTTCTCCTAAATGTTTTATTGCTCAATTTTTATTCTATAGAGAGAACAGTTACGGCTGAAAGTTTAGTTTCTATCGACCAATTTTTTGTTAGCTTCTCTCACCTCTAGCTACAGTAACTTTCAAAATTAAAGCCTCCTTAATGCAATTTTCGAACATGGATAAGATTCAGCTACACTGTATGAAAATATCTCTAAAAATTTGAAAATATATCTAAACATGTGGCTGCATTAAAATAGAGAAAAATCATGTTTTTCAAAACTAGAGATTTTTATAAAATTTTTGAAGGAATTTATACAATTTGGAAATTTTAGTATTATGTTGTTTTTTTTTCACTACTTAAATTTAATCATATTAAATTTCATACAGTATGAAAATACAAAAAAAAACTGAAATATAAAAAATGAAAACTGAAAGATACTTAATTTGCTATTTCATTCTCTCATATTGCTTGCGAAATAAAATATCTATTACTTCATTTTTTTCTGCTGTGAAGAACTATTTTCTATTTTCTACCTGTAAAATTACTTTTATGAATTGACCTGATGTATTACACCAACGGGCATTATCCCAAAAGGATAATTAATTTCGTTTTTTGACATTTTGCGTTGGTTTACTATAAATATCGGTTCACTTTTTAAATTGTTGCCACCAAATATCAGAGCCTTGTATTATATTTAAAGAAATTAAATAATGAAGAATCTGCATAAATATATGTATGTTTCTCGCATTGTGATAAAACAATGGTATCTAGAGCCATTAAATTTTGAATAACTTAACTCTCCGCCAAATATGGGCACCTGGAAGCTCTAATTTGGAATTTGTTTTATTATTGATTTCATATTTTGTAAAACGTTTACGAATTTCTGATTAAGAAACTCAACGATTTCAAAGAAAGGAATGGCAACACTATACGTGGAAAAAAAACCATTTTTATCTACAGCGCGCGAGGTTGTGTATCGAAAATTCTAAAGATTTGCTCATTTTAAAATTGTTTTCCGATGTTGCTGTTGAATTGAATTTTATGGTTCAAAGTCCCTTTGGGCGTAATGTAAAATTTGAATTCAATTTTTAATTTCCTTTCTCTTCAGATATTTCTGATGTATTCATATTTATTGCTAATTTTCTTGTTTCTAAGATTATTTTCGGATATATTCTTTGTCTGTTTCAAGGAAAATGATAATCCCTCTTTTATGCAAACGGTTCAGTTACCTGAATTCAAACACAAGTCAAATACTCAAGTAGAACTTTATGTACGATAACAATTTTTGCTTGTAAAACCTTATTTACATTTCTATCTCGTACCAAAATAAATTTAATGCAGATAACGTTGTAGAGACATTAGGGATTCTTTGAAGCAGGAGATGAGAAAAATGTGTGTTGTCCTCGCCGGACTCTTGCATGCACGCCGAGTTACACCACTAAGACATGCTGGAAGGAGGGACATAATACCTTATATACTCCCCTTTAAATGGCGACTGAGAATTAGTGAAATCCTGGTAGGGACGAGTTATTATCCACCACATTTTAGTTCGAGGGCCACTGTAGAACCTTTTTTTTTGGAAGGATTAAGTGAAAAATGTACAATGCCCTCGCCGGGACTCGAGCCTGGACCTCTCGAATACTCACCAAGTGGGCTACCGTTACATCACGAAAGCATGCGAAATGGAGGGGAGAAGTACCTTACAATACACAAGTTTCTTGGGCGTGGTCTGTTATGACCATGTGGGGATTTATATTTATTTTAAATAACCAGTTAATTTTAAGTTACTTTCCTATAAGCCTTCATTCCCCTAATTGTCAGTGCCAGAATATTTAAATTTGGTAGCGCGCGCAAGAAATGCAAATTCTACCAGTAGAAAAATAAGTTATATATCGACATTCTAGTAGAGAATGAGAGAGTCCGGGATATTGCCGTGCATGCTTATACGCAAACTTCTGTTTGGCAGGTACTGCTGGTTTGGACGTGGCTTAAGCGCTAGTATCTTACGTCCACTAGACTCCTCTACGCGCTATAGGCTACAGGATTATATGAGCCCTGTAGGGTAATTCTACTACTGTGAATATTTCTTATTTTAAGTTTGATTCTACTGTTTCAGTTATAAGGTATTTCTCCCGCCTTCTTCACATGCCTTCGTGGTGTAGTGGTCTGCATGCTCGACGCGTAACCGAGAGGTCCGTGGTTCGATTCCCGGCGAAGGCGTTGCTCATTTTTCATGTCTCCTGCTTCAAAATAACCTAATGTCTCTACACTGGCGCCCGAACTAAAAAGGTGGTGGATGATGATTCTCCACCACCGTGATTTGGCGATTGGGTCCCCAAAACCCCAGTCGCCCTCTAAAAGGGGGAGTATATAAGGTATTTCTCCCGCCTTCTTCACATGCCTTCGTGGTGTAGTGGTCTGCATGCTCGACGCGTAACCGAGAGGTCCGTGGTTCGATTCTCGGCGAAGGCGCCAGAACACTAAGTCCTGATACAGTTACCGCCCAAGTTGAGGCGTAGTATGTTAGCGTCAAGTTGACGCATTTTAAATAAGTTAAAGAGTTTAATAAAGGGCAGTTTTAACCCTTCGTCAGTGCAATGACTATCTCTCAAGGTTCTACACAACAGCAGGAAGGTAGAACGTTACAACCATAAGACCAACTTATTTGGTTAAGTGGGTCAGGCTGCGCTTACTTCTGGTATCTTATAACATATATAAAATCTTTAATTTGAATTCCATCAAAATGTTTTATTTGCATCCTCTAGCAAACGTTTATTGTTTGATGTCATCTATAAATTTAACGCATTAATATAAATAATGCGTAACATTAACGAGCTAAAATTTGCATAAAGTACGATACTGATTTTCTGTCTCATTTTAAGTATTACGCAATTTTAAATCGTTAATAATAAAATACGCTTTCGATTTGGTTTCAACTAAATAAGCAGGCAAGAACAATCTATACGTTGCATAAGTTGCATACGTTCATAATCATCAGTCTTCCTGTAGATAACCGTTCACAACTAAAATGTGGTGGATAATAACTCGTCCCTACCAGGATTTCACTAATTCTCAGTCGCCATTTAAAGGGGAGTATATAAGGTATTATGTCCCTCCTTCCAGCATGTCTTAGTGGTGTAACTCGGCGTGCATGCAAGAGTCCGGCGAGGACAACACACATTTTTCTCATCTCCTGCTTCAAAGAATCCCTAATGTCTCTACAACGTTATCTGCATTAAATTTATTTTGCCTGCACGTATCTATGGGAAATTAAATAAGGATACGCCGAAAAAACAGATTTTATGCAACTGCCATGTCGTCTACACTCATTTGCTGGGTACTGAAAAGCTTGTCATGGCGATAGAAAAGTGCTCAGAGATAAATAAGAACGATTGGTGTCGGCAGTATTGTTTTTTCTAACCGGGTTCAATTTATGCAACTCATGAACGCAAATGTAAATCAACTTCAGTTTGCTTGTTTAAAGTTTACAGAACTGGGAAATTGCTGCAATTTTTACAACAAATTAGTATCATAAATTAATGTCTTAATTCAGCCGAATTGTTTATAACAAAAATTTGTAACCCCTTTTTAGGAATTAATGAAAATTCTATAATAGAAATGAAGAAACCTAATAATGATAAGTAAAAAAATCAAATCACAGCAAAAAACATTTACTACTTTTTATATTGTATGCTATGCGATGTCAAACGTAAACTGAGAACGTAAAATCTTGTCCTAGAAGAAGTCTAGTTTAAAATGATTAATGGAAATCTGATTATCGGCCATACAGCGCAGAGAATGAAACAAAAATCTAAACGCAATACATTTAAAGTATAATTAATTTTAACATAAAATTACTACTTTAAATGTGAAGTTAACAGTGCTCTTTGTTGGGTTTCAAAGTTAAATGTTAAAAACTCTTAGTATTCATGTATTTTCAAAATTTGTTAGCTTTACATGCGACGAACTCAGTATTCACAAATTCTTAAATTTTACTTCCTTGTACGAAGTAAAAAGGAAGTACTGTAATCGCGAAAAATTTCGGGTATCATATTTCAATGAAAATATCTATTTTGTCCCCCATCGTTAAATTGTATCGAATACAATTTAACGATTATTTTAAGCGATATTCGTAAGGAAAAACAGAATAAAGGAGACTTCCCCCCCCCCAAATTTATAAAACTGATTTAAAATGGATTCGTAAGAGATATTTTCCTGGCGTCTGTACGTGCGAACGTATGTACGCATGTATGTATGCAGAGCTGGGACAAGGGTGAGGCAAGTGAGGCACTTGACTCAGGTGGATCACTAGAGGGGGCGCCAAATTGGCTATACGAAATCGAAAATTACTTTAATTATCGTTTTAAATTTGCCAAATATTAGTAGAGGAAATAAACTTTGGCAAACTCAAACTAATAAAACAATAGGAAGAATTGCAAGAAAACCTAAAAATTAATGCAACTTCAATGTTATTTCTTATTTATCAAAAAAGGATTTTTTAACATTTTCATTTAAAAGTTATAAATAATTGGCTATATTGTTTTTCTGTATTTATAAAGCTACGAATAAAAAATACTTTAAGAATTACGGTATAATTATGCTATGAGAATTATGATATTTTGATTTATTTAATACAAATATAGCTATTTTGATACATATATAGATGCGCGCGTTTACCTTTTTTGTCCCAGGTGAAGAAAATATCTTAACACGGCTGTGTATGTATGTATCTCGCATAACTCAAAAACGAGTAGCCTCAGAACGTTGCCATTTTGTACATAGGGCTGCTATAACATGTAGATGTGCACCTCGCATTTTGGTTGCAATCGGCCGCACCAAAAAGTACATAAATATATATATACTTCTAAAGTGTGCATTTTTTTTTGTTTTAAAAAGATTGAATTATGTTGTTCTTATCTTTCGGTTAAGATTTTTATGTCCTTAGTTAACCTGCATGCAATAATTGTGGAATTATCAACAATTTAAAAGTTTATTAAATGCGGCTAAGCTTAATTTTTGGTTATGATAACAGCCATATTTTTTTATATTTGAAGCTTAGCGGAATTGTGGATTTGTTGCCAATCTAGAGAAACTAAACGTCTTCTTTTATTATTGTGATTATTATGCTTCATTCATTCTGGAATTATCATTTAAGTTATTAGCTAGTTTTTGCGTACAAATTGTAATTTTAATTGTAAAAGTTGTTTTTTTTACTACGAAGTGAGAGCTGAATTAATTAGTAGCGCATTAGGTAAGCGTCGCTGAATGGTCTGTAAAAAACTTTTTTTTTATTTGTTTAATTTCTTTTATACATACTTTTAGATTTATTACAGTATTTGAGTAGAACTTGTGGTAATGCTTGCTATGCTATAACTTTTGCTCACTCTGAGTTATAAAATGAATGAGGTGTAACGCCGTTAAGTGAACTTAGCGCCGAAGTGTGGCTATGGTAAAAATAAATACAGTGAAGTTTAAAGAGTGCATTTGTTCTATTGTGGTTTATGCGCTATCGACGAAGATTTAATTCAAAATTAGTTAACTGTTAATTCAATATGTTTAAATGAACTGCAGGAATATTGCGTATAATTTAACATTCCGTACAAGGAAGTCATGTGGTGTATACATCAGATTTTTCACTTCCTTGTGCGAAGTAAAGGAAGAACTGTAATCGCGAAAAATTTTGGTTATCGTATTTCAATGAAAATATCCCCACCGCTCTCAAAACCATTTGAACGATGTTTTTGCGTGTCATCTATACGTACAGACAGAATAACGGACTATTTTTACCAAAAAGGATTTTAAATTGGATGTAAAATGGATTCAGATTTTTTTTTCTTGACGTTTGTACGTGCTTATGAATGTATTTCGCATAACACAAGAACGAGTAGCCGTAGAACATTGACAATTTGTACATGGGACTGCTATAACATATACTTGTGCACTTCTCTCTTTTGATGCAGTCGGCTGTACCAATCGTGACCTGTTTTGCGTAGAAACTCTTGTAAAAATTGTTTTTTAACTCAAGACGCAAGAGAAACACGCCGACGTAGAATTTTTTGCTCCTGATGAAGGGGGACCCGTTTTCGATTGACTCCAAATCGATTGGGATTTTACAAAACCTACGCCGAATACAAGGTTGTCGATTTGCCTGTTTTTTAACTGTTTTAACTTTATTTTGGCGTTTCATGTTCTTCTGTATTTTACAATTTTCAATGAAGATGTTATTTTTGCTTGGCTGCATAGTGAAAAATAAATTAATTGAATGCAAAATGCATCTCTAATGAAATTCGAGGAAATAAGTTTAAATGAAACGCAGCACAAACTGCGTATAATTTAATATTCCGTACAAGGAAGTCCTGTGGTGTCCACAGCAGATTCTTTTCTTACGATTTCGCTGTATATGCCGTTCATTGAAAAGCATCACTATTAATATTTATCACTAAAAAATTTCATTTCAGGACAGATATTCCTTAGTTTGTATGTCTTATTTGTGAACTTAAATGAAAAGGAATAAAGATAACATTAATAAAATACTTTATTATATACTTAACATCACTTCACAGACTGATGGAAGAGGAGAAAAATGAAAATTCTTCGGTTATACAACACTGTACATGAGAAGGAGAGAACATTTTATCGAGATGGATATCAAACTGAACATTCCATTTCACTACTGAAAAGCATACAGGAAGAGTCACTGAACATATAATATACAAATACTGTTTTTCACAATAACTCAACAATACACATTTTCACCACGTACTACTAGTATGTTTCTAGACTAGGCATAAGAAATGGAAAATGTAATAAATAAGATTTTAAGGTTTTCAAATATTTTTCAGTATAAAAAAGAGATAATGTTAAAATTGAGATCATGTGCATTAAAAATGAAAACAGTGGTATGATTTTTTCCGCAAACTGTAAACTATACAAAATTTTAATGAATACAGCAGTGGCAACAATTTCTATTCATATCGTATTACGATTAGATTAATCAAATTACATTACTTCCATTAAAATAATTTGCCCTACTTCAAAAGTATCTCGTCCAAAAATTCGGAATATTTTATCCAAAATTAAATGATTATCACAATTTTCTGAAACTATTGAGCTATTTTAAACCGGATCTATAAATAGTTAAAAAACTAGAGAACATTTTTTAAAAATTCATATTTAAAACATGAAGCTCATTGATTATCACTTGAGTTATTGAGCAAATATTCCTTTAACAGGAAATATCAAAAACTATTTGTTAATTTAAATTGCCTAGTAATAATTACTACTATTCATAAACTATACTTTTTTCCACTTAACTACCGTTTGAAGAAATTGCAATCTGAACATGTGCACAATTAACACACAACACTTTCGACAGAGATAACAATTTTTTAAATTTACACACAATTACATTTCACTATCTGGTTAGCAATATATATGAAATTTAAGACTTCTAATCATACGCATGCAGAAATAAATTTTAATGAAATATACTGACAACTGCTTGATATTTCCATAGTTGTGAATATAAAAGACCGTAATAATAATTTTATTTATAGTAAATATGATTACAATTAATCCTTATTCAAAGTAAAATATAATCTTTCTTTTAATATAGTTTCAACGTTAAAACATTAAAGTGCAATGGCAAGAATAACACCAGAATTATTTACACGTTTTGAATTTTTAATAAGTCGGAAAATTCTTCAAAATTCAATTCAGACCTTAGAATAATAGTAAACAAATAGGCAAAAGATAATTAGTTGATTAAATTATGTTTTGCCTTCCATACTTTCCTAAAAGATAAATAAAAAATTTATCTTTGAATTTATTTTTATTTTTCTGCTTGCTAGATCAAGATTTTCAGATTTACTACACAAGATCAGTTATACGTTAAAAACCTAAATAATGATGACTTAACACGTGCCACAACATACATTTGTTTCCGTAAAAAATTTGTGTATTATAAAACATTTGGAATAATATTTAAAATATTTTTAGTTGAACGCTTTAATTAAATTAAAATTTCTTATTAATGTTGTCATAATGCTTTAAACATAAATCACTATTTAACTAAAAAATTTGAAATTGCTTATGCAGTTAATAAATCGGTATAATTATGCAATATTTAACTGTTGTTACAATGTTTTCCATCTTAAATAATCTAATAATAAATTTTTACAAAGCATCAGAAACATTTCCAAACAGGAAATTACGTTTAGACAGTTTATAACGTTAAATGAAGAAAATCTTCAGTCAAAACATTTTAAATACAGTGGACCAGATAATAAATTAAAAAAATAATGATAAAAATGATCAATAATGATTCAATAGTTCTGCTCCAACATCGAGTGTCACTGACTACATTTTGGAGACACCAGTTCATATAAATAACGCACCGGTGTATGATGGAACAGATAAGTTACTGATACGGCAATAGAAATAAATGACTTAGCAATTTTGCTACTTCCATATCCAGACTCTTTATATTTTTAGTTCTTGCTCTAATTCTGTTCTTTTGGCACAAAAAAAAATAGTTTTCTGCTTCAAACCTCAGAGAGAAGTGTCTATCACTTAACACCCAAGAGTGAACCCTAACTTGATTAAGAAAGGAATTGTATCATATTGCTGCCAGAAACAAATTCCAAATCCCTAAATAAAAAATAAAATCCTCAGGGGAATTAATAATTCCCATTAACAATTTCACAGTTCCAACTTCTAAGGATGCAAATAATTTTTTACATATTTTGTGATTTTTTAAAGGTATAAATTTTTCTTATTCACTCACGTTTGGGAAACTTCTGAGCAGAAAAAAACAAGACATCAAAACTTTATTAGCGATGAGTAAGAGTTCGCTGCTTTAGAAGCAACACTTCATCTCTCTGAAGATTCACTTTATTCTCGTTCTATGACTGTCTGTGGGCTTTGTGTTTCGACAATGTTCGGAGACGTTCTATTACTGTGAGGTGGGGTTGTGGTATCTACATTGTTCGGCATATCAGTGGATGATGGCCTGTTGCAAAGTAACATGTCTTTCAGTCCAGCAACTTCAGATGCCAGTCTCTTCAGTTCGAACCTCAACTGGAAATTTTCCGCCTGCAGATCTACACTTGCGCCTTTATTTGTTCTGGATAACCTTGCCATCTTTCGAGGAGGTTCAGATTCGGGTGACGAACCTTGTGTGTCAATTTTATGAATTGGGCTTTCTTTTCCACCACCAGTACTACTGTCTCCATCTGAGGATGTATCTTCTCTTCCACTACTACGGCCACTATCTGGATAAGTCGGCAGAGGAACAAAAGTGTCTTTGTCCCCAATCAAAGTTTTGTGACGAAGTTTAAGTGGTAAACAATGTTGTGGATGGATCTGGACTTGGATCGGTTCATCCCCTGAAGACCAAGAACATGATTCATCCCCATTAGGAGATACCTGAGGGGAATTCCCTTCTTGTTGAATACGTTGACTGGTGTTATGGTGCTGCTGCTCATAATCATTATGATTAATGTTCCCATTGATAGCCAAGCGCTGAATGATCTGTTGCTGCAAGTGTTGTTGCTGGTGTTGATGATTCATCAACATCGCCTGATGGTGCTGATGAGATTCTTTCAGGGCATTTTCGTGGCACTCCTGCCACTGCGCTGGGTCTATCATATGCAAATGAGGCATCATATGATGGACATGATGCTCTGGAATACTTCCGTTAGGACCATGGTTGACCATTCCATTTGTGTTATTGATCCCATTGCTTTCTGGAACAATGCCACCTCCATTTGGTAGAAGTGTGCTGAGCAATTTGCTCCTTCGATTCCTTACATCTACTGAAGGACATGGTATGTGCAGCTGCATGTGTTCCGGGTTGATGATGGGCTGTGGTGGTAGGGAGAATTTGTCTCTTAGGGCAACCAGTTCGGCCCTCAACAAGGCGTTTTCCTTCGTAAGTTCCAGCATACGAGTCTCTAGGACCATATCATTCAATCGTCTTTTCTCCCTTGAGCGCTTTGCTGCTTCATTATTGCGCCTGCGCCTATCCCAGTAACTGTCGTCTTTTTTATTATCAGGAATAAACTCACGCTGCTTACGAGCGGGGAAAATTTCCTTTGCTTTTAGCGCTGCCGTCAAGTCTACTGGCACTTCGATAGGATTGCTCCAGGCAACAGTTGTAGGAGCGGCGGAAGTTGGATAAGGGTTAGGTGACATACTGTTGGTGCTGCTACAAGGACTAAGTGGAGAATAAACTGTTTGGGTATTGTTACTAGAGCCGTTGGCGTTACTGGTTGAAAACGGTGGTGAGGAAGATGGTAAATCTGATATCCGGGTTTTGTTCGAAGATGGCTCAACAGCCGTGATCATCATCATGGATTCAAATAAGTGCCTGAAATAAAGGGGAAAAATTAATATATATATATATGGCACACTTCATGAAACTACACAATACAAAAACTCTGTATATATAAAGATGTAATATAACATTTAAATTTTAAATTGAAATAGACCTAGAGAAGTCTTTTCTTTTAATTATTTTCCCTTTTTGTTCTAAAGATTGGTACGTTTGCTTATGCTTAAATATTTTTTGATGAGCTTCATTCTTGAATTATGGTTTTCATTTTAATAGTTTTATGGTTTTCATTCTAACGGTTTCGATAGAAATTAGAGATCGCCAATTTACAAACCTGCCTCTTGAATCATCCGCTACGTGGCATCATTATACGCTCATAATTACGAAGAACATAAAATGTATGAGGAACTGGGATTGAACATTTTCATAAATAATTTCGGAAAATTTTTAACTGCAAAACCCGATATATCGGTTACATAAATAAATTCACTATAGTCTGTTACTTTAGAACAGGCACTTTAAAGAAATTTATAGCTGCAGAAGAATAACTCCTGCAGAAAAAACGTTACATACTCTAATTTGCTTAAATCCACTAATTCCGTCTGTGCGGTGATGACGATATACGTTACGATCCTAAATCAGGGAGGAGAAGGGAGGGTCGTTACGGCCTTCGATGCCGACTTGAAAGTAACAAGACTATTGGTGCCTTACATGAATTAATCTGATACACATATGCAAGAGAACTTTTTGCACTGTTTAACGGGCTTAAGCTCGACATAACAAAATTACCGTTATGAAAATAATAATGACAGGGCAGACAAACACAGTGAAAAAACAACAGTAATGGAGCAGTTATATTGTTTTGCTATACGGAAATTAAAAATCGGCTTTTGCTCTTTAAAGACAGAACCTCGAGATTGTCTCCCTCTAAAGCATTCGACGCGTATTCGAGAGGTCCGTGGTTCAAGTCCCGCCGAGGGCCTTGTTCTGTTTTCACCTCTCCTGCTTTCAAAAAATCCTAATGTCTCTACAGGGGCGCCCGAACTAAAAAGGTGGTGGATGGTGATTCTCCAACACCAGCATTTAGCGATTGGGTTCCCTAATCCCCAGTCGCCCTTTTAAAGGAATAGTATATAAGGTATTTCTCCCGCCTTCTTAGCATGCCTTGGTAGTGCAGTGGTCAGCACGCTCGGCGCGTATTCGAGAGGTCCGTAGTTCTAGTCGCGGCGAGGGCATTGCTTAGTTTTCATCTCTCCTGCTTTCTCAATAACCTAATGTCTCTACAACTTTATCAACTAAAATAATATAGATTCGAGTTTGCCTTTGGATTTGATATTATTGCGGTTCTACATTTTACTGAAAAAAAAACTCATGAGTACGAACCGGTTAACATTCAGTTTATTCATAAAAACTTTACATGTGGCATCAGAAATGGACGAATGCTTGTCAAATAATAATACTTGGATAATAATCAAATAAAAATTAGGCAATAATCAAACTGGTCCTATAACATGCTTAGTCGACGTTGGCTACCATGCTGAAAGTTTCAGAGTTCGAATCCCAAGTATGGTATAGATGGTGTTGTAACCTAGTTGAATTCTACTAAGGCAGACTGGTTATTTTTTTAAAAGAAACTGACCGTAGATTGCGTAACGTAAAATGTTTTACCAGACATTTTTTGCTGAGATTTGGAAATTTACAAATGAACTGACACGTCGGATTTGTCTCCTAAAATTTCTCCGTAAGAAACAATGTTGTTCGCTGCAATTCGAAACAGGAAAAAATACTGAACATCTGAAATGCAACTAGTAATTTTTTTACACACCACATACTCATTAACAAAATATCATACCCACAAGAATGGTACGTAGTTTTGATTTTGAATATACCTTTCGTAAATTTCCTAATTGAGTTTACAACGCATTTGTATCTTGTATAACTGTTTTATCAAATCAGTAATTAAATTAAATATGCAACGAAACTTCTTTTTTGTTTTTTCCCTCTTAACTACGATTGTTATCAGGTGGCCAATAGCCGAAAGATAGTAACAATGGGTATGGAAACTGTGATCTAAAACACTGCTCTGCCTTTTCTTATGATGAACGGTAACATGGGTGAAATGATCAAACCATATCTCGGAGAATGCCTCTGTCTTTCAACTCTAAGGAGGGGGAGCAATATTTCTGCATACAGTTTGTCAATTTAGTTCTTAGGCGTAGAGAGAACTAAGGAGGGGGAGCAATATTTCTGCATACAGTTTGTCAATTTAGTTCTTAGGCGTAGAGAGAAAAAGCTAGCATTATACATTACTACTCTGCTTCTCAAAGACGTACAGAATTTTATAATCTATTATTTTATGAGTGCCTTTGTTTCCTATTGTTCTTAAAAAACCGTGGAGATATTGAGAAATTTATGTTTTGAGTAGGTTATTTCGGTTTATAAAAAGCTGATTTACTTTCAAGATGGACCTTCATTAATTTCAAACATATTGTGTGATTCAATTTTGGGTAACTTTAAATCTCCAAAACTGGATATCTCATCACTTGGGAATCAAAACTTAATATAACAATTTAACGAAAACACTTTTCACAATTATAACATAATTTAAATCCGCTTTAAATTCATAAATATTAAAAATAATGCTTTGCACTGCTTTTAATCTTTTGTAATACCCTGAACCTATGCACAATTATTAGTTTTTAACAGCAATTGGTAACTGATCAGTTAATTAAACGTAGATAGGTAACCAACAGCAAAACCTTATGTGGCTGAACTGCCTCCTTGGAGTACTTCAAAGGTACTTAGGCTCATAGTCATGTTATACAGGGTGAAAAACATGCCACCTAATAGACAACCGGCCAGCTTACCATCAGGAATTGAAGCCGGAACAAACTAATAGGATTCAAAGATCATGTTACCTTACATCTTCTATTCGCCGTAAAATTAATCGATATAAATAATAAAACTATATGCAAACACTCAGACATTACTTTCAACAAACTCGTTAAATTCTTTAAACATTAATCAAAATGATCATATTAGAATATCTTAACACATTCTCTCTCTCTAAACATATATAAAACATTTTATTTACTATTTTAAATTACAACTAAAGAGGTTAAGTATGATTAAAAGTTGAAATAAACTTAAAGTTAAAAAATTAATAAAAGTTAGTGGAATTAATGTAACTGTAACACACCTTACATGGCTTTACGAATCGCGCTGTTATGAAAAAAAATATGAAATTTATTCGCTATATAATATAATTTCCTTCAGATTAAGATCGCAATTTTTTCCTTTAATAATAAATATATTATAAAATTATTTTGAAACTCTATGCGATTTTTAAAACAGTTCGCATAAAGTAGCTGTATATAAACGCCGAAACAAAAATAAAAACATTCTTCGGTATATCATTAATGAGTTAAATATACAATAATACTACCATAAAATTTATGTAACAATTTTTAATTTTGGTTGTCAATATTAGTGATATAACAACAAAAGCGTTTTGTTATCATAAAAGACATTACTGATATCTGTTACTGTACTATTAAGCATAATTTCTTTTTCCTGTGCCCTCCCGTTTCTTAAACTAGCACATTTTGAAACGTTTAAAGTTTGCATGCTTCATGCCCTACCTACGCCACTGTTCGAAAGTCAGTTATAAAAGTGGTAAAAAGCAAATATTCCGCAGTTTTTTCCATGTTAAGAGCTTTTTGGTTGCATCAATTTAAGAAGGTTAAAAAATTATTTACAGTTTAAAAAGAAGCAATAACACCTTCTCAAATTCTATACACATTTACTATTTCGCAGATAAACTAATACTGTTTTTCGGATGTATTATCCATAAACTTTAAACTCTGCATTATATTTTATATAAAAAATTCAACATCATACAAACTTATATAGATAAACAGTAAAACCCTGAAGGTAATCCTTTTAATAAATAACTATTTTTAAATTCATAAAATAACAATATTCACTATAATCTCATAAATAATGTTAAATTAATTTGACGTTAAGAGAAAAAATTATACGAAATCATTCATATCAACATAGTTCGAAGCTTTAACAGGCATGAAAAATGAATTTATTCTGACATTAAATATATATATTTACATATTGAAACAAGGCATGAAACTATTGAGCAATTTAAACTTCATAGTTATATTACAAAAATGTTACCTTCCCTGACCCTCACGAAATCAACTCTTTAGAGTAAAAGAACTTAATAAAAATTTATAACTCGCTCTATGCGCTAACAGTATCCTCGTTTCAAATCATGAAAAACCGCAACCAAAATATATATTAAAAATCTTCAAATAGCATAAATAAATATTTAACGTTTAAAAATTACTCACAATATTTTCCTTTAAGAATAACTGCTTTGAAGAGTCATAACGTCTCTTTAGGAAGTATCCAACAGTAAACAGTATTCAAATATCCAAAATGCAATTGTCAATAAATACGAACGAATAACAAACAGTTCAACAACTTGAGGGCGCAAATCCAAAACTAAATAAATATTTCAACTTCAATTGCAGCGAACACACGAGGAGTAAAAGTTTATTTTTGGCAGACGATACAGCATTGCAACCGCGCGGCTAAAAGATACTGATGAGGAGAGAGTCGAAAGAGAGAGTGAAGTTATTCCACTAACACAAAAACGAGTTCCATACTAACTTCTGTGGTAGGATTAAAACCTTCCTTACGTTTTCTTCCACCACGTGACCTCGACTATTAATACAACTCGCCAAATCCCATCGCCAAGTGCGATGCACTGCTAATATACGGAAGAAATTACGAAAAGGATTCGCTTTCTTTTTTCATTTGTTTATTTTTTTTACTCTCTATGTCGTTGGTTTTTATCATCAGGCTGGCTAGAAAAGCGGTTGTTGCACTCTCACTAGTATCAAGAGTTTTCTGTTTGCAGAGCTTGGTGCCTTTAGTTCATTATTGGGTGCTTTTCTCTCCTACTGTGTAGATATAGGTGAGGTTATAAAAGGTATTAATTTAAAAGGGAAGGTGAGCAAGTACTAATTCTCTTAAAATTTTCTATTCTATCTATCTAATGACTTTCTTTTGAAACTGTGAGGCGCAATATTTTACTTTCGGGTTTTTTACCATTATCCATCAGAAATAGTAGTCATTTTTGAAGGAACATTTTGAGAAGTATTACATCTTCTGTATCTCTTTATGATATGGAAAAAAAATGTTTCTCTTTTACTCATTTGTTTATGACATTTTAAAACTTCAAAATACTTTCCTACAAAATTTTTTCTTCGATTTTGTTTTCTGTTCTTCATTTATTTATTTGCCTTAATAATGGCGATATACTTACGGGTAATGCTTTTCTAGACCCCAACGATTACGTGAAATCGCAGATATTATCGACCGCTGCATGTATATATTCTTGCACTCTACTAAATTCTGGTTTGCATAATTAAATAACAAAAAATGGTAATGTGAGCTACATTATAATTTATACGAGAAAATGTTCTCTACTTATAAAAGTGAGGCAGTCTTCACGTTTCACCGTAATGCTTAGTCACGGCGTCGTATTATGGCTATAGTCGGAACTGCTTTGAAAAGGAAAGTAATGACAGCCTTTGGACCGCTATATTTCACCAAGCTAATCTCTGTTTTCTCTTAACTCGCACTTTAACATTTATAAACTAATAGTTTAAAGTTTTAGAAAGCCCTTTTCTGTCTTATTCGAACTGTTGTAATTTTCTTAACGTAATAAAAGGTAAAATTTTATTTAATAAAGAAGCGCAAAAGAAAAAAAAACGTCATTTCTTTAAATATTAAGTATTAAAAAAATGAAGATAACAATAAAGTAATGAAAAATCAGAGTAAAAATAAAGTCATTTTAAAAATTAATTTTTTTCCTGCTAGAATCTTTTGTGGTTGTGGATGAGTACGGATAATTGACACATCCAACACGACAAAGACATCATTGTAATGTTTTGTTTTTTTATTCATATTTTTTCACTTTAATAGTAATTTTGTATTTGTTTAGTTAATTTTAAAAAATTCTTTTACATTATTTTCGACAAATTATATCGGGCAAATTTTCATATAAAATTAGTATGCTGATGCAAAAGCACTGACTTTTGCTTAAATATTTTACGCACTATATTTAACAATACAATATTAAAAACCAACTGTTTGTACACGAAAAATGAGAAAATGTTCTTTAGACGAATTATATAATTATTCTCAATCATTAATTTTTCCATTCTAAGATTATCTGCGATGCTATCTATCTCAGTATTTTATCCTGCAATCCAGATCTATAATTTGTTATCATCTACTTTATTATCCAATTGAAAATGCTTTGTGAAACATGTGACACAATCATTTCTACACATTTCTTTTTATGACTACCTAAGTTTAAATGTTTCGATTTTCTGTTTGTGACTGTTTTTTCTCATCGAAGAATCAAAAGCGTCAACAAAATGCGATAGTAAAGTAAAAAATAAATGGCAAATTATTTTAAGGACGGAAAAATGCAGATGCTGGCTATCAGTCGTACGAGAGACACTTAAAATATGGAAAATATGAGAAAAAAAAACTAATTCATAAGTCTGCTAAATGATTGCTGAAACATCAGATAAAAGAACGTCACCGAAATTTGAAAGTTTAAGTTAAGAAGACTTTAATACGAGAGAGGTATTGATTTTAAATGCAGTTACTGAGTATAATATCGACAGAATACATATATATGTATTATTCTTTCTTCCTCGAAGAGCAAAATAGTTTGTTATGGTTAAAAATGTCTCAAATCGTTTGGTAAAATTGTTGTCAAATTATCTGCTAATAAAACAACTGTAATACCCTGAAGGAGTTCTCGAAATCAAACATTTTAACAGTCGTTGCATGAAAGCATTTAAACAAAGCTTTATTCTCCTTTCCTTTAAAAGGGTACAAATATAATATATTTGGCACTAAAGCAGGAAGCTTTTGATAATCTAACATAAAAACCAAAAGAAAAAAAAAGAATGTTATCATTCTTGAAATATCAGTAATCGAAATCGAACTAAAAATCGAAAGTATTTTTCTTGTACAGAAAATAATAATTTAACTCCTACGCTATCACGTTTGAAAATTTCATACTGTTATATTTTTAACTACTGCACTTTCACTCTTCATTTCAGAATTTTAAATGTCCGCCAAACGAGGGTTGAAATGTCGTCGCCTGCATCCAGGAGGAATGAACGACCGTGAACGAATAAGCAAGCGCGATCGAAATACAGAAATCTGAAAGGGAAAATAAAAAAGAAAATTGCAACAGATTAAAAAAATAAAACGTGTCATGGGGAAAGCTAAATAAACAAAAGAAAAACAACCGCAATGAAAATAAAAAAAGCAGCAAAAAATAAAGAATACGAGAGAGTGCAAAAGCGGGCCAAGGCTGGCTGAACAAGTGCAGCAAGCAGCATGGTCGTTTGCAGCATCTGGAATCAGGTAACCCACAGAAGCGTTCGAATAAGAAGAGAGAGAACGGTTTTTCAATTTTTATTTAAAGGCGGATTGTCTTGTCTCTATAAGAAGAGTTAAGTGAAATCATCGGCTGCGAAAAGTAGGTGGAGGATAAATATTTGGCGATGCCGATGAACTTTCGATGACGCATTTCTTTATCTTCATTCCAGACGATGAAACCTTGTACGGAAATTTCTGAACTTTTCCCATTATGTATTTATTATACATGGCCTTAAGTCCGTGGTTGTATTCTCTAATGAAAGAATGTTCATCAAATTTTGCAATTAAACTCATTACAATATTTTCTATATTTTACGGTACATTCGTTGAAGTAAATCCGTAGCCTAGGTATTTAGTAACATAGCATCACAAACAAAAACAGCTAAATATACATTTATGTCTGGTATTTAAAAATTTGAATGGATTTGGGTACAAAACGTAATTTATTATTATATTTTTAGTAATAAAATAAAAGAAAATCAAGTTGTTTATTATGAATGATTAATTCGTTACGGCTACTTCGATCTATGATTTTCGCATATGGTATTTATTATCATAATGAAAGAAATGAAATCGATGTGTTAAGTGGTATCATTATAATCAAAGAAATGAAATCATGACATCAGTTCGCAAACATTATTCTGATCTCAGCAGGTGCTGCTCAACGGTAGCTAAATGCTACCCATTCTTAAAGAGATAATTTCAATTTTGTGTGTGTGTTTACGATTAAAATACTTAAATTATAATTTAAATTATCAATAGCCTCTTAATGTGTAAATTAATTTCCCATCTTTATTCTAAAAATAGTAATCTCTTTCACGCACTGCGTCATTTCGAGATTATATGTCTCTTACATAACACTGATGATGTAAATGGAACTAAAACCAAACAGACAATAATAATTTCACAGCAGTATTAATTATTCAATCGAAGTGAATAGAGCCTGAATTAAGATATACGTTTCGTATATATATATATATTCGTTTATATATTCGTGTATATTTATATATATACACGTTTCGTATATTATATATATATACACACACAAACAGCCTCTGGTAAATTATGCTTTATATACAAACTACAATTAATTAATAATGCTTAAATACGGAAAATAAATTACCAATAATTAATTAATTGGATATTAACAATAATCAAGTATTAGGGTTAATTAAATAATTAAGTATTGATAATAATAAAAAATTAAAGCGTACTATTACGGATTAACGAATTATGTACTATGTATTAATTATTAATTAAGTATCAATAAAATAATAATATATTTGGAAAAAAAAAGTATTGTATACATAAATGTAAATTTATCTCATAAGTCACCATTGAAGGTTGGCGAAATTCTTAAAAAGCAAAAATTATACCACATTAAAGAAACACTAAAGTAAGTAAGTTATGAATGAAAAATAGAAGGAAAAAAAATCCCATGCAAAGTTTCGTATAAAGCTTCTTAATGTCAACCACGCTTTAAAATTTTTAACAGACTAATAATAATAATCATCTGCATTTTAAGTCCTTTCTACTTTACACAGAAGAAATGAAAATGCTTATCAGCGATTTGATTTGATCGGACAAATATTCTGATTAATATTCAATCGTTTTAACTTACTAAGCTTCAGATTTACTTCGAAAATAAGGCAATGGCTTTAAATACTTTCTACAAAATAAAATTCCTTCTGAGTGGAAACTATTACTATCATTAACAAAGCGTTACAAAATATAAGGAACTGTTGCTATAGTAATTAAGCTCTCCGCTTACAAAGAATATGACAAACTCTAGAAACTATAAATAACTCTTCATATAATAAACGCTCACATAATTTATACACGAGTTACAGGAGAGTCTAACGCCATTTTTAAACTTTCTCATCAAAAACGTTTCGTTGAATTGGAGACAAACCGTAAACTCGACAGGAAAAATTGCCTTATTATGTACTCTTAAGTTTTTATAGGCATAGTTACTAATTTAAATTTATTAGCTGTTTTTAACCTAATAATTTTTCACTTTCTGCCTACCAAAATTAACAGCAACAACAGTTTGGAACTTGTCAGACGTTTAATAATGTGTAAGTAGATATTGGCTTTAGGAAGAACTTCAAGTTAAACGAGAAGAATACGAGCTTTATACCTTTTATTTAAAAATTAATGGCTCCAAAAATAGATGTATTAATATGTTTTAGTATGAAAATTGAATGCAATTTCAGTAGATTTCGCCAAACTTTTTATGCGTTGATTTTATCAATTTAAGTCAAAATGACAAATATGTTATTTTATTTGAATTAATTTACTCTGCTAACGCACACAGATTGTATACATTTTCCCTGTAACGCGGAATTTGTCTCATTGTAAGCGCGAAACTTACCCATTCTGTGTTATCAATTAATTGTTTACCACCAGTATTCCTAACTATGGGTATTAAAAACATCATGTTCATAAATTATTTTTCACAATTTACATAAATCATTCTTTCAGTTACTACTGTTGAAATGACTCTTAAATAAATTTGTTTCCGTAGTTATTGTTTATTGAAAATGCACGTTCTTGTAATCATCTGATTTCTTTTCATTCTTCAAACAGAAAGCGCGGACACATAATTACTTGGTAATTACTTACTTAACGTTCTACAAATTAAATTTATGAATCTCTAGCACAAAGGAATTAATGGAGAAACATGAGCAAGACTGGGATTTCCCAACCAAGAAATATGCGAAGAAATAATTTTTATTTATTTACATTGGAATTTTCTGCGTCTCAATACTCTTTAACGACATTTCATACGAAATATTAAAATCATTTTCATACAAACTTTATCCCTAGTTAAGTTATAATCCATCATTACTCCTAATTTGAGAATTACTGGATTAGAGCAGAAATTTTACGTCATTAACGTTTTTTAGAGTAGTTTATCTAAAATAGTTGGATCGTTTACATTACGTTATAATCTACTTCGTTTGACAAATGAGCAAGTTAAAATTCTTGTAAGCGGTCTTACGCATGATCATTTCTCAAGAAAGTCGCCATTCAGCAAAACATATGTTTATCTTTCATACCTCACTGCAAATGCTTAGTAAACTGAGCGATTTAAAAGCAATAACTGCATTTTCTAAATAAATTAATATTTTATTTTTAATAATTTATTTAACTGGAATAAATTAGAATACATTTAATTTATAATATTCTACAGACAATTTTTATGAATATTTGTATTAATTTAAACATTGCAACTGAATTTTAAATAATATAATACTGAAATTACCAAAGGATGTTTCTAACCGCCATTATAAACCTGGTACATCTATTTATTTTTCAATTAATTCTTCCACACGAAACAGTGAATTGAAACTCGAATAGTCTCACTGTACAGTTTTCAACTGTCCCCCCCCCCCGAAAAAAGTCTTAACCTCAATTTAAGAGCGCTAAAAATTCAAAACAAGCGCGCATTCTGTAATTATGCTCGTAGTGCTGCCATCTGTCGGCTGCTGTAGGAACTACTTTCTGGTCCACATTACGCTGAAAATAATCGACAAAGATAAGAGTATGTTATATGTATTACACTTTCATGAATCTTACCAGTAAATTAAATCTATTATTTCACACCAAATTAATTTTTCAGGAGCATTCGCAATAGATAGCCATCTCAGAAAGGAATATTCTTACAAGGTTCCTTCCTTTCAACGGAATCTCATATTTCCACTACACCTACTGGAAAGTAGAAAAAACATTCATAACGCTATATCCTCTTCTTTAGAATAGCTTATAACTTAGTATATTAGGTCAGGCTCTCCCAAGGAAGGTACAGTTAACTTTCATGTTTCGTCGCGTCCGAATTGTAATGTTACGAACGAAAAATCAGTCATCGCTTGAATTTGATTCATTGGCTTCTGTGGGTTCTTATTTTTTAATTAGGCAGTCACACTTTTTCGGAAAAATTTCTATGCAATGACTAGGCAGCGGTAGCTTTAAAGAAACATCTAAAATAGCAGGGACCACTTCAGAGTTATTTGATTAGTAATACGTTTACATAAATGTTTTAATTGCTATTAAGAAAGATTTATTTCAATTTTAGGAAATTGATTTTAAATGCACGAATTAATTTTTACGTATCATGAATTTTTTAAATAAGCATTTTTTTATCTTAACCAGCGAGATGTACTACCAGGTCTTTGTTATCCCTTGTTTTAGACACGTTACAACATTTATTGCCAGCGTTAGATGTTAGAAATGTTTTTACAAGATGACTTAAAGTCTTCTGTCATCGAACAGACATCTCAGTTTATAGCAAAGCTTTCAGTTCTAACGTACTATCAAACAACGTGGGGTAAGGCTTTTAATTTATTTCTCAAACTGTAAGACCTTGCTCATTAGTATAGCATTTAGGGGAAAGTATTTTCTTCATTTAGCAATTTAGGGGAAAATATTTCCTTCATAACTTTTAAATATAACTGGCAAAGAATATATATACAATTTGCTTTTGTATATATATTCTTTGCCAGTTGTATATATATATTTTTCGCCTTTATTTATACAATTTGCTGTACCTACCGACTTACCTACTACTTGATATATATATATGGTGTATACGTATTGTATGTATGTGTTTATATATATACACAAACATACATATACACGATATTCAGCTATACCACTATTAGTAATTACGAGAGATTTCTAAAGACTTATAATATATAACAGAAGTGGACAAACTTTTCGTTAGTATGAACCGAATGCTGGAATTCAGGGAAGTTGGAGAACTTAAACTAGATTTTCCAAAAGTCACAAGTTGACTTTTACATCATTTTAAAAGCAGCGAAACAGGTTTTAAACGCAGAGAAACGTTTGATAACTGTAAAAAGAAATTTAAATTCATTACTTTCTTTTGGACATTAAGTAGTTCTGGTTTACCATATTTCATATATATATTTTATTTGTGTAACAGCTGCACCACTCGCCTGCGAGAGCCGCGCCATGGCCACCCCTGATGTACAACGAATCGAAATCACATTACAAAATGAGTAGTATTTCTGAGAAGGTACACTGCGAAAAAAAAAAGACAGTTCTATAGCTCCTGTTCTACTGGGCCGATTGACGAAATTCAAATTGCGTTTTTCATGTCTCGAAAGCGCGACTTAGGATGTGTGTTAGATTTATATATAGCATTGTTCTAATATAGGTATTTTGACACAAAATCGGACATTTTCTGAAATGACATGCCACGTTTTTTCCATATTTCGAATCTACAACTCAAATTATGCCAAACTACCATATTTTGTAAAAATCGCACGAGTAGTTTATAAATAATTGGCTCTCAAAAGTTAGCTCCTCGATGTTAATTTAGTTTATTATGTATTTATTAATATCTTTTTTATGAAACTTATTTCATTCTTTCCTATACTGTTCGAAATTTAGGTTCATTCCAAATAAAATTTACCCATTTTTTTATGATTCATTTTTTAAATTTGTATTTTTAAATAATTTTTATAAATTTTTCGAAAAAAATTTTGAATTACAACCAATAAAAGTTTTACAGTCATCTTAAAGTAGATGTATTTATAAGCATAACTGCAAAAAATTAGAGCTTTTTATTCAAAATTTCCGAAGATATACGTTAATTTGTATATTGACGCGTTTTGAAATTTGGCATATTTGTTGAAAGCGATAATAGCGGAAATATGGTTTATACACTTTATTAAAATTATTTGAAAGTAAGAACTCTGCGACTTTTTTTCCGCTCATCTACGATGTAAAAGGTATGAACGATGTGACTTTTTTCCCGTCCTGCACGATGGAAGGGATAGGAAAATAGGTTGCTATGTATTAAGAAATCTGACAAGTGAATTAATTATTCTTGGCGCAAATTGAAAAAAATTCGCCAAGTTAAATTTTTAAATTTCCCGTAAATTTCGCACCAAATTTTACAAAATTTAATATTTAGACATAATTTGAGTCACAGAATCGAAATATGGAAAAAAATTGGTTTGTTATTTCAGAAAAAGTCCGATTTTGTGTCAAAATACCTATATTAGAACAAAGCTATATATAAATCTAATACATATCCTAAGTAGCGCTTTCGAGACATGCAAAACGGAATTTGAATTTCGTCAATCGGCCCAGTAGAACGGGAGATATAGAACTGTCCCATTTTTGTTTTCGCAGTGTATATCAATATCAGTATTACATCTCCAAAATAACTACCTTTACAAAACACCAAAATCATCTGGATCAGCGGGTGGTCTTTTTAGAGACGGTTCACTCCATCAATACAATCAAACTCTGAGCTGCATAGCAATGAATTTGGTGAAATTCTTAAATCCCCCATTGCCAAACATAGGTAACAGTATTATGCACTTAATAATCCTTTATTCCTCTTTTGGGCGACGCAGAGTTAAGTGAAAGTGCTTTGATGAAAAAATTATACTAATATTTGCAATGATTCACAAGTTGTCGAAAACTGACGTTCTACACTCGACTAACTTATCCACAGGATAATCGCTTCCGCCCGTAAAAACTAACCGATTGAAAAATAACTTCGAACCCATTCCTTAAAACTTAAGCCCCCTTAATGCAGTTCAGTTCAAACATACAGCAGTAATAGGCAAATCTTTATCATCATAAAACGCATGATTTCTTTTCTGTGTGTCATGCCCTTTTGTCAAATTGCTGCATTTTACACTTGTGCAAAACTGTATACGATACTCTGTAGGGTGGCAATTGAACACTCGCAATCGATTATGAATAAAATTGTGTAAATGTGTGTTTGATATACATGCAAAAACTTAAAAAATAATAAAATACATACTGTAAAAGCAAATAAACTTCGAATGCGTACAAGAAATTTCATAACAATAAATAGTATTACTACAATAGTTAAAGAACGAAATTAACTAAATGCTAAATTAACGAAGCAGTTTAATTTGATAAATTACAGAAATTAGTAAATGACTAGAAATCTATTAAACAATATTTTATTCAACTAAGCCCATATTATAAAAAGCAAACTGGCGATTATTTTTTAATGAATTATTTATTCTTTCTTACTTTATCAATCTGTTTTTCACTTAGTGCAAGGGGGCTTCTTCCTACAGCACAAAATTAATGCATCTTTCGTGAGGGAATAAAGCCCTATCGCCTTGCCTTCTCTAGTAAATATGAGCCGGAGGCTATACATGGACTGAGGATAATTTACTGAAAAATTCTTCCCAATTACCTTTCTCACTGTGCTGTTGTTGTCTGCTTGCAGTTAGCTCTTCTATTTGCAAAGTAAAAGTTTCTAAATAGAGGAAAATTCAAATTTAGAAAATTTTACCGACCATTAATTATACAGCATTGTCGTTTTGCGAAAAAGACTCGGGAAAAGGTTGCAAACGGGGCTGGTTTCGAAAACTGCTTTACGTCTCCAATCGCCCCTTAAAACTCTCGTTGCTTCTTCCCGGCGCTTCGCTACCTTCATTCGCTGCGTGGGTCGAAAGCACAGTCATGACGTCACGATTCCGATCAGTAGATATTTTACATGGACCTTATAAGAGTCCTTATAAGTTCTTATAAGGTCCATGATATTTTACCGTTGAGCCACGTGCCGACGACGGAAGCAATGTTTGTTGAGAGGGGAGAAAGAGGGATGGAAGATGACAAGGAGGTTCTCCTGGAAACAGTGCGTGCTTAGTTAAAACTCGCTGCAGCCAGTGTCGCTCCAATGTGCTTTACGTAAAGATTCTTCATTTTCATTACTTTTTAGCACTTTTCAAATTAAAAATACATAATTATGCAATCGCTCACCTCATCGTTAAATGGAAGAATCGTTCTGCTCCAATTTCAAACATGATATATATTACAAAATGTTCATACGTTTGTTTGTGTTCAGCACTTACCTAGTAGCTCTTAAAAGTTTTAAGCACTCGTATAACAAAAAATTAATTTAAAAAATTTGATTTGCGGAACAAATTTTTGTTCGTTTCGTACCTTTCGGGCCGTTTCGTCTATCATTAAACAGCCATCTTACACCACTATGAATTTCTCATTATTTGTTAACATTTTATACAGAAGGAATGAATATGTTATGCAAAGCCCTCGCTTTACTCACACAGTTCTGCAATCGATGATTGTCTATGCAAGCTACATCGAGATTTTAATATTATAGGCATAATAATAATAATAGTTTTTAAAAATATCATTTTAGAAAATATTATATGTATAAGGCATGAAGATTCCCAAATATAATATGCATAAGGCATGAAGATTCTACTAACACAATGCCAATGTAAGCGTAAATGTACATTTATCATCTGAGATTAAATTTAATATTACAAAATATTTTAAAGTTTAGAAAAGTGCTTTATAAAGTAACTTACTACATCACACATCAGGTTAAAAACAAGACAGGAAATGAAGAAAAGACTAACTACATCACACACCCAATATCCCCCACAAGCTTGATAACGGATCCATTTTCACAATAAAATCCAAAGAAACTCCGTTCCCGACTGCGCTTAAAAATCATCACGGAGAAACAAGTAACCATATTTCGCAGCTTAAATACCGAGACAAAGACCCGCTTTTTAGTTTATAAATACCCAAGTGCACAGAGAAAGGGGTAACGGAAAAATTATTAACGGAGCGCGTTTATTAGTCAGAAGCTGGCTTAAGACCAAGCTTCACAGAAAAAAAAAGGTTGTTGCGAGTCGTTTATTCACGCTTTCTCTTGACCTCATTCGAAAGAGAAGTTTAAATTGCAGGTTATTTATTTGTTCTTGGATATTCAATCTCCAGTACTTTTAATACAGAAAATACGCAATTAAACTAGCGTCCAGAAAAAAATTTAAGTTTATTTTTGAATTTAAAATATATTTCTTTATTCAATTTCATTATTAAATTATTTATATTATCTCCATTTTAACCGTTAATAAAATTTATTATCATTACTGTTTAAATTTACTTTAAAAAAATTATAAATTCAAAATTTAATAGTTTTACAGTGATTTATTATTTAGACATTTTTATATTATTAAAAATTTATTTTATTAATACGTATTACTCTTATTTATCTTTATTATTATGTTTTTGTCCCCCTTAGAAACTCATTCACCTTTTATCAGCGGATGTCGAAGCAAAATAATAATAATAAAAAAAAACCTTTCACATGCATTGTTTCCATACTCGGTTACTCTTCCCTTCGCTTAGAAAATAAGACACACAAAGATTTTAAGAACTGCCCAAAAATACCCTCCGATAACATATCTCATCCAAGTGCTTTAGTTCCTGTAATACAGGAATGAGTGCAGAAACATGACATTGAATCATGATATCAGTAACGCTTACGGAATGATTATCTTTATCATTAATCAAGATGTTGTTTTTTAATCATTTATGGTTTTCTTCTGTTGGTATAACAAAGCGATGATACCAGATTTACCAATAATTTTATGTAGTTTTAAACATTTTACGGACAGAAATCATAACGTGAATTTAGTTTCAAAGGTGTAAATGCGATATCCTATGATTTTGTTCACCTTCTTGCACAAGGTAATTCATTCAAAGTTTTTCAAAGCAACCACCACTTCTGTCGACTTATTCTTCAAACTGGAGATGAATTGTTCCAGTACCTCCTAACAACGATTATAAACATATTCAGCATCTGCAACTGACTTTAAGGTCAGTCTTTGATGAAAGAAAAATAATATTTAAAATATTCCGAAAAAGAACTCTATTAAATTCAGTAGTAATAAAACTCAGCAATAATAAAATTAAATTAATTAAACTTGGTATTAAATAGTCGGGTAACGACTCGCTTACATAAAAAAAGAATGAAATAAAGGCATGATATCGCGAAAATATTTAGTCACATATTTCATTAATGAATTACTTTTCCCCTTCATTGATCTTTAAATTTAGTATATATAGTTACTTTTTTATTTTTTACCAATATTCTCAGCTCCTAGTATGAAACTTCAGTAAATTCTATTTTGGAAGTTAAGTCTTTCTTTGGTTCCGCGCGGAGAAATAAAAATTACCTTTGTACCAATAGACAGTTTTAGAATAAATCGTCGAAACCCCTCCGGAAGAAAAAGAACTAACGATTAAATCGCGATTCCAAATTTAATTATTTCCGTTAGATAATTTACAAAAAAAACTCCGTCAAAAGTAACAGACATTTTTAAAGAAATTAGTTAATATTAAATCATATTTTATGTTGAATAAATATTAGAAAAAGATTGTAAAAAAGTCAAATTTCCTTCGAATTTGCCTTTTTAGAAAGCTCTAATCGCTATATGCATAAAATATATCAGGCACAAACATTATATATAAAAAATACTTCACATTAAATATTACTTAACAATTAATAAGCATAACTAATATTTATACCAGACTCACCATGAATGATTGCATTTTCGTCACCATTGATGTTCACCATAAAATTAATGTCAAGATTCAAAAGAAAAAATTTAATCAAAAAAGTTTCAAATTTCGTTCATCTGTTCAAAAGAAACTTATTGACACGCGTTCAATACTTCAAATCACTAAAAATAACCGGCAAAGTCAATGAAAGTCCGCATCAAGCCACACTCCACCGCAAAAGATAGCCACGTGTGATACTGAATTGTTGTTGTGATCGCGGATCAGTTAAACATCATCCTCTCGTTCCCTTACGCAACAAAACAAAATCCTAGCGGCGCATGCGCGGCCGAGGCTTGTGGAGTGAGCGAATTTGTCCGCTCTTTCAATCCAGTTGATTTTATCTTTTATTTTTTACATTTTTTCTTCTTTGTACGGAAGCGAATCTTTTTCTCCTTAATTTTCCACCGCTCGCGACAGGTGGCTGCTAGCTAGCTATACAGGACATACAAATTATAGCAATTCTGGTGTTAATAAATGGTAAATTTAAAAGAT
>KK117975.1:318456-372694 GCA_000611955.2 Stegodyphus mimosarum | reverse complement strand
CTGTTATTTTCAGGTGGTTGCTTTGGATTTTGGTTTCTACTAATAAAATGGTGGTTGCTGGTATATTTCCTTTTCTCCATCGCCTATCACGTGACTCACATAGGGATTTGTTTGATCGGTATTTTTTGTATTTTACTTCGCAACTTGCCTTTTAATAGCACATCTATATTATTCCAAATTATCTCAGTAAGTTCTCGCCAAAGAAGTTCTCTCTAAGGCAATATTCGTCAAAGACCAATTTTCCTTCCTATGCAGAAACCGATTAAGAAAGTTTGGGATCCTACGCAGTGCACCCGTTCAGCCACTCCCAATGTCTTAAAAGAAAAAATTATGAATTATTGTACAATTTGAATTTTTCTCCAGCAATTAATAATTATTTCTATTTATGTTTACACAGCTGTCCCTTCTTATACGGTCTACCGCTGCTGGAAGTTACTTTTCCAAAGTTTTGGCATTCCAAAACAAAATCTTGGGTTTAGTCATAATATGCGAATCTGGGAGATCTATAGTCACTTAATCCATTCGGGTCTTGAGATTTAACCGCTTGATGCATATGTAAAAAGCTGCTGCTGCTGCAAATTTATTTGCCAGAATTAAACAGGTGACTAATTATGCTGTATAGTACAAATTTCGACATACGATCTCTGCAACTCCTGGACACCTGGCTGCGTATTTTATACATAGCAGCTTCACACATGTGGACACGAGTATGAACAAAAAAACAGTACACGAGTCCGAACATCTTTTGAACATATGTACAAATTAGAAATTTTTTTATTATTTTTTTTTCCCTTTGAATCTATAAAGTATCTACGGTGGGCATCTATGGCAACAGCATGCTGACGAAAATAACAGTCATTGATGATTGATGATTAGTTTTGATGATTAGTTTTGGATATAAATGTTAAGATGTTTGTAAATTAGACGTAATATCTAACATGAAATGATTTTTATGTTTAGTATTTGTGGTACATGAATGAAAATGAAGGAAAGACGTTCTTTTTTCTCCCAGTCTCTCGGAATATGCCAACTACACACAGATAGTCGAAACTGATAGACAAAGCAAGAGCCACAAACTATGCGCAATGAATAAGAGAAAACATTAAGATATAAAGATGCAAAAAATAGAAAAAATGCAAAAACAGAAACTGATATTACAGATAAACTGATAAACAGAAGCATGTATTTGCTTATGAGACGGTTTCACGTGTGTATTGAAAATGATCTTAAAGAACATTCACTTAAGATGACCACCATCCATGATTCTACGAGATTTTGATCTTCTGTGTAGATGGTTGTCTTAAGTAGATGGTGCTCACTTCCGATGTTTTTTATTTATTGAAAAATACTGGTAACTTTCAGGGATGCATATCATGATCCCCACGAGGGAGTTCACAATAGCTGTGCAGTCTAAAAGCTGTATTTTGAAATAAAACTAAACAAACAAATCGGGTTTCTTACATTAAAATTTAGAAACAACATCTGATGTAAACAAACACCACATGACTTCCTTGTACGGCCTATTAAATTATGCACATTTTTTGCAGCACTTCATTTAAACGTACGTCCTCGAATTATTCTAATCTGATTAATCGATCCTTCAAGGCAATCTGAAAGTGAAATAAAAAATTGGAAATTTTTAAATTAAATACCCAGTCAATTTTTGTTGTTCGGAGTCAAATTTCTTATAATTTTATTTTTTCATAACGAGAATAAAACATTGCCGAATGTAAATATAGGAACCGGGAAACAGCATTAAGAGTTAGACTTCATTATTTGTCCAAAATATTTTTTTTTTAAATTGACGTTACCAAAATAGGAATATTTTTGTCATTTAAAACAGTTCTGGAACTGGAAGAATATGACTACGATCAACAACTGCAAAAATAAAGACACTGTAAGGACTTAGAATCTCCCTTAAAAAGTGGGTATGTGTGTATATATAGAGAGAGGAAGAGAGACAGATTAAATAGATATACATTTGGTACTGGTAGTTGCAATAAAAAAAGTGGTGCACAGTGAGATGTTATAGCAACCCCATATGCAAAATTTCAGCGTTCTATGGCTAATCGTTTTTGAGTTAAGTGAGATAGATTCATGCGTAGCTACGTACAGATGTCATAAAAAAAAGTTCATTTGAATCCATTTTAAAATCATTTTACAGTCCGTTTTGGAAAAATTAGTCCTTTATTCTGTTCATACGTACGGAAATCACACAAAAAATAGTCAGAATAGATATTTCCGTTGAATTCTAATACCCGAGATTTTTCGCGATTACATCTTTACATCGTACAAAGAAGTAATTAAGCAATAACAAAAAACTTGTATTAATACATTTTTTAAATATTAGTTTTTTAATATTAGCCGCATAAGACAGGTACTGAATTCAGGAAGAAAGGTCAAAGGAAAAATTGTTATATCTGGGCTAGTTCGGTACATACGTACTGGCAAGTACGTCAGAAGTGACATACGTTTCTTTAAAAAATATTTTGAATGTATTTAAAAAGTATGTTTCTCATTGTCTCAACAGCAGTGACTGTTAAGACAATGAAAGGTGAAAAATCATCATCCACCACCTTTTTAGTTCACATTAGGTTATTTCGAAGCGAGAGAGATGAAAAAAATGAGCAACGCCTTCGCCGGGAACCGAACCATGGACCTCTCGGTTACGCGTGCTGACCACTACACCCCGAAGGCATGCGAAGAAGGCGGGAGAAATACCTTATAACTGCACTGTCCTTCTTGCTTTAAAAAACATTTAACTCATTAAGTTAGTGAAATTCACAAAATTGATCAGCTTTAAAACAGTAATTTAAATTTTCTCTCACCTATGAGAAATAGGTTTACTAGAATAGTGTAAGTCAAAACAGGAAGATTTTTCTCCTTAAGAGCAAGTGTATTCTCGAGCAATATGGATTTATTTTTGTTACCACTCATTTCTTCCAAAAGGGATACATATGTAAAATATTTTTAGGTATTTTAACCTGATGTCTGGCATATGACTAAGCGACATTACTACTAAGCAACAATTTGTGTTCCATATTAACAACGAGAATAGACCGATAGTATTTCTAAGGGCTGAGTTATGCGACAATTTACGTAATGCAGAACTAGAACAGTAATTTTAGCGCATCGCAAATATCCGCGATTAGTTTTGCGTATTTCGGAGGAATTTTTGAGATTTTTTGAGATTTGAGAATTTGTGTCAATATTAAATATTGACACAAATATTGGATAAATACATTGGAAGTGTATTTATAGATACTTATGTTTGAAATCTTTATTGATAAGAGAATCGTCTATCTGTGAATACTCACAAATACAAAATATGTCTTATGTAATACAAAACAAGAAAGTTTTCGTAATAGATCTGCGTATGTTTTGTAATATACAGTAAATTGACAATACCTCGATTGTTTTCGATATTTCTGACATTTTTAATTTTTCGAATTTTTCCAACTATCACAGATCTCTGAAGATTTTCTTGCCTAGTAAACCGAAACGACAAAATATGTATATAAGTAAATAGAAATTCGAAATTAGTTTTACGTTGGTTTTGCACAGAACTCCATCGATTTTAAAGAAGACAGGCAACTTTCCTTCAAGAAGAAAACGATATTCTATTAATACAAACGTTCTGCTGACTTCATATACGTTTTCTTCTTGAAGAAGGACCTATTAGTATATTTACTTTGAAGAAGACGGACCTTGGGATATAGAAGGATCTATTTGTATATTAAGAAGGCGGACCTATATAATGTATTCTGCTAATCATAAAAAATATAGAGTTCTCTAGGCAGAATTCCTTTCTCTCTATGGAATTTATTTGCCTGTTTCCTTAGATATCAGTATAGTATTCTCTAATGCCAGTTCCGCCTTGCAGTCCGTGTAACACATAAGCAGACTGAAAGTAAATAAAAAACATGACATATTCTCCCCAATGCATTCCGTTTCCATCACATTTTTTGCCTAAACTGATGATTTAAAAAAGTGTTGTAATTTTGGTTATAGGTTCTTTTAAAAAAGAACGTGGATCCGAAAAACATGTAACTACCAAAAATTTATTCAACTAACTATTCATAAAACATAGCGTTTAGAGCAAAATTCATTTAAACATTTTCGTTAGAGAAACTGCACACACTTTAATTTAAAATAATAAATAATATTTTTTTTTGTTTTTGAATGCCAACAGTATAATTTAAATATTAAATATTTGTACGATATAATTTTAAATATTAACTATTGGTAAGATGATATAATTTAAGATCCGAAAAGCATTCAGATTTGAACAGAAAGAATACCGAGCGTCTACTTAGCGTCTATTCGCGCAATCACGTCACTGGTATTACTAAAGCCCACGTGCTTCTGCTAATTTTCGGTCTTTCTTCTCAATGAAAGGACTTCAAATTGTAGAGACATTAGTTTTTTTTTTTTGGGGGGGGGAGGAAAGCTGGAAACATGAAAAATGAGCAAAGCCCTCGCCGGGACTCGAACCTTGGATCTCTCGAATACACGCCGAGTGTGCTCACCATTACACCACGAAGGCATGTAGGAAGGCGAGAGAAATACTTTACATACTCCTCTTTTAAAGAGCGACTAGGGATTAAGGGACCCAATCGCCAAATCCTGGTGGTGGAGAATCATCACCCACTATCTTTTTTAGTTTGGGCGCCACTGTAGAGACGTTTTTAGAATTTTCTGAAATAAGGAAATCGAAGAAATGTGCAGTGCCCTCACCGAGACTCGAACCTCGGACCTTTCGAATACGCGCCGAGTGTGCTCACCATTACACCACGAAGGCATACTAGGAAGGCGGGAGAAATACCTTATAAAATTTGGATTTTAGCCTAATTTTATATAGTTTAAAATTTTTAATACATATATTGGAATAGAAAATAAAACATACGCTGGGTAATTCAAACCTATGTTATTTAATGGCCAGTTGTAATCCTTTGTGTATATAGATATAATAAATATAGATAAATATAGATAATTTTCTATTATATTTTAAGTCACCAGCAGCCAGACGGTAAAATCGCTGAACACTGGCAATTTAATTCGGGTCTGAATGCTGTCGAACGGATCAGCTGCATTAGAGTTTTCTTGGTGTTCATGCAAACCAGTTTCTCTTAAAAAATTCTCTAAGAAGGCACCCCTTTGCTTAGGCAAGTAGCCTTACCGTGCGTTGCCATAATTCAAATAATCTAGATCTATGAAATTCAAGATAAATACCTAACTTACTGTCATATGTAGATTGGAAACAGGAAGATAAATTGCGTCCATTTACATTTATTGTCTTTTAAAGAGCCTTTATGTCGATTTCATACGAATGACATTTTGCCTGACTAGGCCATCCAGACTACACTTTACATACCAGACAAGGTATTTTTTAAACGCAAAATATATTAGCATGAAATAAAAATTATTAGTTTAAGTTTATAGCTAATCCAAAGCAAGGCATGGGAATAAGGCATGCAAGTTATTATCCGTTTGAATAGATGCTACAAGTGAAATATACATTGAAGACTGATATCGGAAATTCTATCATTTTAAATGTTTAAGAGTATAACATCTACGCATCTTGAATGCATTAAACGCATGTAGATACTAGCCCATCTTTGAGTTTATTATCATATACCAAATGAAAAAAATTAAAATTTGTTAGCACGCAAACACTTGCAGGCTTCATATGACGTCTGTGGGAAGAGAAACACAAACTGCCTAAAAATATAAAAATAACAGTGGTACATAATGTGCTCTTGCAATAGTTTGGAAGATATTTGCAGCTTCTAGTGTTGCCGTGAACTTAGATGTTGTGATATGTGTTTAAAACTCTCTATTCTTTAGTTTATTGATTTACTTATTCATGTGTAAGAAACCAGTTTAGGTATATTTTACGCTTGCAGAATAAGCGCTACTGTACTGTTTATGTTATATTTAAGATTTCTGGTTAACCGCAATTTATTAATTTCTAGGTTTAAGCAAAGCAAAAAAGTTTACGTTGATTTACAACTGCACTGGATGTTGGGCACCTGACTCCGTGTAATTCAAATTTCTACTACAATTGCAATTTCAAGCTAATACACGTTAATAACTATCAGCTGTTTAAAACAGGATGGCAGTGGCAAGTGCATTAACTGCTGAATTTATTGTGTTCAAAGCAGCCCTCTATTTTTCAACCTTTAAGGTATTTTTAGCACCAAAGGTGCTATAGTCTCAAAACTCACCTTTTGTCCGTATCCATTCTATATCCGAATCACTTTTCAGATTGTTGCCACCAAATGTTAACACCATATATTACTTAAAAATTGAAACAATAAAGAATTTATATTTACGTACGCATGTTGCACGCACTGTGAAAAAACGATGGACCCCCAATTAACTAGAGATACTTAATTTTTAATACACGTATTCCTCCAAACGAACATGCGCACATCGAATATGTTTTTCATTTAATTTTTTTGTATAAATTTAACAAACTCAGCGTTTCGAGAGCGAGAAGTGGCAACACAGTTCCAAATAAAATATTTTTATCTCCGCGTGGGACTGTTGCCATTCGGAATACATATCTTTCAATTTTAATCCACTTCAACCATTTGAAAGCAATGTAGTTCCACTGCTTCTAACAGTATGCTTATTACCTCCACGCCCGAGCGTTTTGCGATTCATTAAAGCGTAAAATTACTGAACTTTCAAACTAACTTTCAAATTCAATCTTTCTATTACTAAGTAGCAAACCAAGTGATTTGAAAGCAATAAATGTAGTTCTTAAAAATATTTTTTCTACTTTCTGATTTGATCGATTTAAACCAAAAATGCATTTGAATCACGAGATGCCTAATTACAAATATTAAATATTTTTAGGAAATGCTACTAGCTGGACTTTTAAAATTATATCTTTTCTCTGTTATGATAACTCTATCAGGCGGCTGGCCGCTCAAGTGGGTAGTTTTCAAAGAAGTAATAAATGGAACACACACACACAAAAATGTATGAGAACCCCTAACATTCCATTGGGCATACTAAATATATGCTTTTTTTTAAATATTTTTTGATTTTGCGCTTGAATTTTATGCGGCGTAGGTACGAAGAAAATGATACTTAATAAGCTAAAAAGACAAAAACATTATATTAGCAGGAGTGAGTGCAAGAGCAGAGTTTAGCGAGAACATAAAAAACCTTAAGAAATCCTCTGGACAAACGTCAAAAATCTGACACTTTCTTTTTTTTTTCCTTTCTCTCTTTCTCTTTTTCTTTTTCTGTGTATCACACTTTTTTCAGTCCTTTTTGCTGAAGCATTTGACTGAATGTCGATCTAAGTAATTGATATCTTAAATAAATTGCTATATAATTAAATCAATATCGAAATTACTATTTATCGAAACACGTTAACATTATTATGAACATAGTATTATCGCAAATACACGCTTTACTGCAGATACCATTTTTCGAACACAAAAATCGAATATCCGAACAAATTGGTTTTCGAAACTAACCGCGGACATGCTCTTTAAAACATCGAAGCCCTTCTATTATCCCATAACTAGCAAGGTGCTAGTTACAGAATTCAGCTTCTGAAATTTAATTTTTTAGCTGTTTTTAAGAAAAGAATTTAGTTGTTGTACGCCCTGAACGGATAAGGACATGTAAAACATTTAACCCTGACGACAAGTAGGAGCGGCAAATAAATAGTATATGAAAGCGCGAACATATCACTGCAGGCCTTGCTTGAGATCTTTGACTTCTTGGAGATTCCCTTGACCGAACAACGTTAGGATATAATCGCGATTAGCGCCAGCGGATAAGACGCGATTCAAACTTGCTCCTACTCGATTTAAGAGTTCCAGGGTCACATAAGAAAGCTGAAGCAATTTTTTATCTTCGAGTTAATATCTTATGCGAGGAGGCAACTTTCCACTTTTAATTTCTGAAATGGCTTTCGTCATCGGTTTGGAAATTTATGACATTTTTGGAAGTTTGCGCTGACAAAAACTTGCGTAGTTTCCGATTAATATTTTTGGCTTCGTGAAAGAATTTTAGCCTTGAATTAAATAAATCTCTGATTCTGACACTAAATCATAGAAAGTTGGAAATTAAAAAAATTATGATGCTTTAATAAAGCATAATAGTACGAAAAATTAAACATTTGAATGAATTTCAGCTTTACAGTCCGAGAAATTCATTTCCAATTAAATTTCATGCACTTGATTGCTCCAATTTATATTTTCCTCCTCTTTTAAAAACTATTGATTATAAAGCAGTAATGGGTTCATATGTATCCTTGAAAATTCCTTAAAATTTAAAAGCATCCGGAAATTAGAGTGTTTATCGAAGATAACGAAGAAGTTTTAATCAGGTCACTCATTGCAGATAAATAGGTAAGTTAATTAGTAAAGATAAGAGTTAGGTGTTCGACGGCGGATATGTTTTGTTCATTACTTAAAATGATATAACATATTTGATGCTCGTTTGTATATGTTGTACTATTCAAGGTAAATTTTAAAAGAATTCATTAATAAGTCCCCCAAAACCATTTAAAAATAATAACTACATACCTTCTATAATACTTATACTAAAAGAAAAATAATAATTACGATAGTACGAGAAAAATTATGTCTTTAATAATGTAATAGAACTCCATGTATTAGGACTAACTGTAAAAAATCCGGACAATTGGATTACCTTTAATTAAATATTTAGTCTTTAACGCAAATAATGAACTTTTATTTTGTCTGTCATTGCTGTTTTTACTTCCTTGTACGAAGTAAAGGAAGTATTGCAATCACGAAAAATTCCGGGCACCATATTTCAACGAAAATATCCAAGACCGCTATCGAATGCAATTTAACGATGTTTTTGTGTGATCTTTATACGTAAGGACAGAATAAAGGGCTCTATTGGCCTAAACGACTTATAAAACTGATTTAAAATGGATTCAGAAGAGGTTTTTTTCATAGTGTCCATACGTACGTACGTCTGTATGTATGTATCTCGCATAACTCAAAAACGAGTAGCCTCAGAACCTTGAAATTTTGTATATAAGACTGCTATAACATGTATATGTGCACCTCCCTTTTTGGTTGCAATCGGTCGCATCAAAAGTATCAATATATACGTATATATACCTACTCTGTCACTCGGCTGAGTGAGCTCAGTTTTTTTATTTTTATATGTTGCTAAATTGCGCGATTTTTACTTTAAAAATGATTGAATTGTGTTGTTCTTATCTTCCGGTTAAGATTTTTATACCTTTCTAAATCTGCATGCAATATTTGTAGAATTGTTAACAATTTAAAAGTTGTTTAAGTGCAGCTAACCCTAATTATTTTTAACATAGCAGCCATATTTGTTTGCATTTGAAACTTAGCAGAATAGTGGTATTGTTGCCAATCTATAAAAACTAAACTTCGCAACAACAAAGATAGGGCCCGCCTTCTTTTATTATTGCGAATTAAATCATGCTTAATCCATTCTGGAATTTATTCCAGGAAATAAGTATTTAAGATTTACTTCGTAATTTTCAATGTAGATGTTTTGAGTTTTTATGTATTTTTGCCTTGTCGCTAAGTGAGAATTGAATTATTTGAATGGCTAAAAATACACGTACATTTATTTCTAAAGTTGCTAAAATATTATGTGAATATGAATCCCTTAGGGTCCCCCCCCAATGACATACTGCTAGGTTTCTTCGTTTTCAAGAGTACAGTTTCGTGGAAAATAGTTAACTGTCATTATAAATAATTTAAATTTTTATCAGATTTGGAAGATGAATTACTAAGTGTGTTTCGGTTCTAAGACAGGCATGCTTGGAAATGTTAGCCCAGTAGACGCTCTTTATAACGACCACTTATTACAGCGACGTTGTATTACAAAGAGCAGCGGAAAAATCTCCCAACTGATGAGAATCACTAAAGTAAGCCTCCGTAACCTTTTATTTAATAGGACTCGAAGTATCTTCATAATGAGTATAATCTTAATGTACTAAAATAATGTTAAAAATACATTTACATGGACTGTTAATTATCTTATCATATCGCATATGATTTAACTATCAACAGAGTGTGGGGGAGAAAACGAAAAGGAAAAAAAAACCTTAGGTATTAGGTAAATAATTTAATCAGTTTTTACATTTATTTTAAATTTTATTTTGTGTTAGACCCCTACCACGAAAGCCACGCAAATATGCTAAGTATCTAACCAAGCGCAAAACGTGTGTGTAGTCAATAGTGTTCAAGGGAGCCAAACATGTTATGTATAAAATCATAACTTCAAGTAAACTCAAAATGATCAGGGGCTAAGAGTTTTCCACAGCCTATGGCAGCCTTTTTGTCCTCTGAATTATGAGTTCCCTACTTTAGTAGAAGGAGTTTGAGGAATAATAACGATTACAATACTAATATTTAAAAATAGAAAGGACACTGCAGTGTGAAAGCCTCTGTTCTACCACTCCGATCACTGGGTATAATCAAAACATTATTAAAATACATATTGGCACATATTACTGCTCATACTGAAATAATCTACTGTTAGATTTTCAAATCTATATTAAGAATGCCAGCCACTTTAATCGAAGTGATTCATGAATTTTCCCTTATCTCTGCTGTGGCCCACCAGCGGCGAGCGTTAATATCTATAAATACTGGTAATTCGATCTGGGTTCAATTCCTGCTTTCTTAATGGCTGTTTTCGTTTGCCCCGTGCCTAACTGGATACGAGACAGTTTTCTTTAGAAAGTCCTCCACGAAGGTATCCCTCTCCTTAGGCAGATGCGCTAGTCTGCTTTCCCATAACCAAAAATAAACCAAAACCTTATCTCTCTTCACACTCCCTTCCCTTCCGTGAATAAAATGAAAAGGAGTCATAACAAATGCAAGCTAAATATTGGTCATTTAATTATATTCATTTAGTTAACTGCAAGTTAATCCAGATTATCAAACTTTATCTTAGCATTAGCGCAGTATTCCACATAATAAAACTCTAAATTAGTAATTGCGAGTTAATCTCCATCATAAAACCCTCAAAATTTAAAGAATGAAATATTTTTCTTTATATATGCGTGGAAAAATGTTTGTGTCATAAAACCTACAAGTTACTTCGAAACTTAAAAAAAGAAAAGAGGAGTAAACCCTTTCTTCTTTCTTTTCGAAAAAGAATGAAAAATCGTTTTAACCTTTTTCGGACTGGTTAAAACAATCTTTATTCCTTTCCAGGAAAAGCGTGAAAAACATTATTAAATTTACATTTTACTGAATGATAGATGTTTAATATAATACTTCTTTCTTCGAATTATTTTTAACTTCATAAACGATCCCTGAAGGGAAGTTGAAAATGGCATTGCAAAAAATTGCAAATTTGAAAATTAAATATCTCGGTCAATTTTTTTTCTACGGGAGTCAAACTTCTTGAATTTTTATTTTTTCGTAACGAGTATTGAAACTTTTTCAAATATAATTATAGGAACTGGGAGGCCGATAATTAAAAGTTAGATTTCATTATTTGTCCCAAATTATTTTGGTACTACCGATTGCAATAAAAAAGGGAAGTGCACCATTAGATGTTATAGCAGTCCCATGCAGAAAATTTGAACATTCTAAGGCTAACCGTTTTTAAGCTATGCAAGGTGCGTACGTGCATACACATGTCGCGAAAACGTCCATTTTGAGACCATTTTACAATACCTTTTGGAATAAATAGTTCTTCATTCTGTCCATACATACACACGTTAGGCAAAAAACTAATCAAAATGGATTCGAGAACAGTCAAAATGGATATTTTCGTTGAAATCTGATAACCGAAATTTTTCTCGATTACAATACTTTTTTTGCCTAGTACAATAAAATTAAAAAATATTAAATAACGAACAAATTTTAAATATCCCAAAGGAATGTAATGAGACAGATTTCAAAGACATATATTACTCGATATGTAACATAGTTTGTTTTACTATTTAGTTCAATGTGAACTACTGAATCTGACACATTTCATAAAAGTTTTGTTTAACATAATACAACTTATAGATCAGTTTTGGCTGCATATGGAAATAATAAACAACAGAATATCTCTACAGGTAGGATTCGTAGCAATATAAATAAAAATCTATATACTACTTCCAAATGAACGAAACATTGTTCACTGATTAACTCATGCACAATTGTAAGCACAATATACAAGTTTCAGATTTATGATCCCAACGTGGAAGACGTCATCTACAATGTGTACTGATAACACTCAGCCAAAAATCACACAGAATTTACAAAATTACTGTGTCTCAAAAACTACTCGTTGGAATTAAAATATAAAATTCATTTGGTTGCCTCTAATTATAAATCAGTTACCTTTTCAAATAGGCGCTTAAGTAATGAAATAAAGTACCTCCGTTTTTATTATTTAAATTTCAGCAGCAGGAAAGTAGGAAATTCAACCATCTTTAAAACAAAATTTTCTGCCTGCTAGGATTATAACGAAGAAATGTGCCTTAAATGTTAATCATTGTCACCTAAATTACAGTTATCGAAAGCGAACTAATCTTAAAATAACTCATTTTAAATCTCAAATTCCATGTGCATATGATATATTAAAATATGTACATAATATATATATATTTCCTTTATTGTGCATGTATATTTCAACATAAATAAATAGTTACTACGAATAATAATTAATGTAAAAACATATTCATCATAATATAAAAATAATTACAGCCATATAGTAAACATAAAAGCAAATTATTTGCGTTTCTTTTGCTATTAACCATGTAATTTTGCAATCAGTAATAAGCTTGCAAAATATTTTTGCTTTTTAAATCATTTCAGTGGTTATAAGGAAACGAAAAACAATTAATATATTTGTGAAAAGTTTAATCTATTTTTAAGTGTGCTGGTATTTATTTATTTTACTTTTACTTTCCAATTAACTAGTAAATTTTACCAGTTCACTTTTTCTCACAACTAACAGAAGGAAATCAAGCCTTAGCAAGTTTTTCTTTTTCAAACTCTATTCACTTTGTTTGACAAATATTTCGATATTTAAATCGCTCAAATTTCGTTATAAAAGTAAAGCAGTTACAAAAAAAATAAGTTGAGACTGATTTAAAAAAAATTAAAAAGGTCGAAAAACCTAATTGCCGTTCTGAGCAATTTAAAGGTGTTTCCCCAAATTAAAGATTCTCTTATCAAAACTTACTATTAAGAAAGATAAATCAGTGTCACCTTCTTTTGACGATTTACATCAGATGCTGCATCGCAAGGAGTGCGTGAGAAGGAACCTGGAGATGAACCGAGAGGATGAGAAGTCGGGATAAATTTGCCGGACCGCTTCCGGAGAAGTGAATGAAGTTCAGGAGTACAACGCGTTCCTTTTTTCTCCGTTCAAAACTCACGTGCAGCTCCGATTGATGATATTCGATCTCATGACGCATTCGGTCACGTGGTCTCTATAAATTACGCGAGCACGGATACATCTAAAAATAATATTCACGTTTTGATTCCATTCCCTTCCAGCAGGGGATACTTAAAACGCAATCACGTATCATTTACCTACAATGTTTTTCTTCTTTTGGGGAAGAAAGAATTCAGCAGTAAATCTGTAGATAGCGATTAAAAAGCAGAGCTTCTTTTTCTAGCGAGTAGTTTTCATGTATTTTCAAGGAAAGAAACTGGAAAAACCAATGAAACAAGAATCCAAAGAATTCAAGTACTAAATCTGAGCGATAATTAGGCTCAATTCAGTGCAAGCTCTTTACTATAACTTTTATTTCATTTTAAAAAATTTCTTATTTCGTTTCAAACATTTAAAAGTTCTTTATGTAGACAATAGTCTCTAATAATAATATTAGGTTAAGTGGTCTCATAAATGCTTAGATTCAGAAAGCACATGCGCAAATGGAGCTGTCTATTCATTGAACCAATCTTGAGTTACCTGCAAGCAATGGATGTTGCCTTGTACTGCTTTTAAAAATAATCAACATGGTTTTCATAGAGGGAAATGCAATGTGTACATCATTCCTGTAAGACTAGAGTGCAACAGTGGACCTAACACTCCAAACCGCTACCTACCAATAACATAAACAGCATGATGGATTTATTTAGCTATCACATTACCATGCCTAATAGGATTTATGCAATTACCTCCGAACGATAGGTTCATCTCAAAACGTGGACTGATGTCTTGAGTAGCACGAATACTGAATTTTCATGGGGCATAATTCAATCTTCCTTCAGTATATATTTACTGTTTTCTCTGAAGCAGGCAGTCCTTTTTTGCTCCGTCTGTAGATACCTCATGTTTTCATGTACCGATGTTTTTGTCTTGAACTGGCATGTTCCCAATGTATCCTTTGCTAGATGGTGCTTGCTATCATGGTAATAATTTACGCAAACAAAATATTTCGTAAATCAACACTGAAATTTACTATCACGTTTCACAATTACGTATGCGTCATATATTCATTATTCTGCTGGGAAAAAGAGTAGTCAGAATCCTAAAGTTAAAATACATTCGCGTTGCGGCACATACACTGGTGTGCAAAAATTAAGGACGAAGTCGAAAAATCAGCATATCAGCTGAACGAAGAGGCAGAGCGGACAGAAAGACCAATCAGGAGATTAAGTAAGGTGATGTACGGTAGCACATGCGCAGATATGCAGGTAGACGAGGGAGTGTCTGAGTAGTATAAAGCATGTTGTCGGTGTAAGATCAGTATTTCTGGCAAAGAGATTGCACGCCGTATAGCAGTTAAAATCACACCGAGTTGCTGCCTCAGCGAGAAATGGCGAATAATCAATCTGTTAGACGACATCTGGATGCTTTTACCCGAGGTCGAATCATTGGGAAGTTGGAGGAAGGCCGCAGTGTGACAAGTGTGGCTGCAGAGTTCGGAATTGCTCACAGCATCGTTTCACGACTTTGGAGACAATTTCAAACTACAGGAACAGCTATCCGGGGGTTTAGTAGTGGTCGTCCACGAGGAACCACACCCGCAGATGACCGGTATATTGCCTTACAGGCCAGAAGAAACAGGCGGCAGACAGCGGGAGAAATCGCTAGACACACGACACAGGCGACTGGACGACCGATATCGCGTTTTACCGTGGCCAGAAGACTGCACGGTGGTGGTCTGTTTGCACGACGCCCTGTACGGTGTGTACCTCTAACGCCTGCCCATCGGAGAAGGCGTTCTCTGTGGTGCCGGGAACACCGGAATTGGAGAGACAATGAATGGGGACGAGTACTCTTTACAGATGAGAGCAGATTTAGTCTGAGTTGCGATTCTAGACACATACACATCTGGACAGAGCGGGGAACACGCAATAACCCCTTCAACATCATCAAAAGGGACTGTTTTGGAGGTCGCGGAGTTCTCGTTCGAGCAGACATAATGCTTGGTAGCCGGACCGACCTTCATATCTCCCAAGGAGGTTCGTCACCTGGGACTGCTATTGTAACGAGGTTCTTCTTCCTTACATGCGTCTTTTCACAAGGGCTATGGGTCCTCAGTTCCTCTTCATGGACGACAACGCTCCACCTCATCGCACAGTTACTGTCGAAGAGCTGTTGGAGAGTGAAGATATTGAACACATGGATTGGTCGGCAAGGTCTGTGGATCTAAATCCCGTCAAGCATGTACGGAACTTACTAGGGAGACCCGTGGCAGCACGTAACTTATCGCCAGTAACGATTCCGAAACTGCGATTAGTGCTACAAGAGGAACGAGCAGCAGTGTCTCAACAGCTCATTAACAACCACATATCCAGCATACACAAATGATGTGAAACCTGCCTAGCAGTCAGGGGAGATCATATCCCCTATTAAAGACCGGATGTTTCTTGCTGGACACCCATCACAGGGATGTTTCGGTCTTCAGTCGCATTGCGCTCCATGCTACTTTTTCAATAAAGCTTCTTTTTATCCCTCTCATTTGTCTTTTAGTAAGTGTTGCTTACATTACTCATGTCCTTACGATTGGGATCTTACGGTATTAAATGTGTTGATTTGGAAAGCTTTTGTACAAAGTTATATTGAAAAAAAATCGTCTCGTCCTTAATTTTTGCACACCAGTGTATATTCAATGATGGAAAATTTTCCATATGAGTTTTAGGAAAAATTTGGCATTATGCCATAAACTCAAGTTTAAAACTAAGGTCTAATAACTGAAAACGTTTTTTTTTTTAAATTTCATAGCAAAGATTTTGAAAATTCCTATCATAATTATATAGTATAATCGGCAGGTCTTCAGAGAAAACTTCTGAGCAAATCGAAATGGCAAAGTGATTAAACCTAAAGATAACAAAAAACGTTAAATCTATGTTGCAAGATAGTGCATTTAGACAACAGTTTAGGGCAGAAGCACTTCATGCATTTGTTTATATTAAAAATAAATGCCTGCGTAAGCTAACCGGAACAAAAAGTGCCTTTCAAGATTTGGAGAGGGGATAGATCTTTCTTTAAATAATTTCGATTGTTTGGCTCTTCAACTTACATTCATATTTCAGATGTTAAATATTTCAAATTGCAGCTGAAAATAACCTGGTATGGTAGGTTACGGGGTAAAAACTAAACGTTATCATGTGTGGCTGCCAAAACTTCGAATAGCTTTCAAGTCAGTCTGTTCTTCAATAGACGAAAGACAAAATGGCATGAATTATAGTGAACCCTTCCTAAACAGTTCCAGATGATTTTAGTCAGATGATTTTAGAAAGATCTCTGACAGAATATTTATCAACTGATGCGTGTTTTGCGCACTCTCAAGAAAACCTAAATTACAATCTTTAAATCAAATTGAGAACCTGTGGTGAAAAAAACCTCAAAATTGAGCCAAAACAATCTTTATTCAAACCCAAAGTTAACGAACAAGTCTCCGATGAGAAAGAATCTCTGAAGTCTTCAGAAGCGAATACCTGTGACTGCTGTCATACTGGAGGGGCAAGTGACTTGCAGTAAAGCCTAACAGTTTACAGGTACGAAATATCAGAAAGCAATTTGCAATACAGAAGTATCAAAATCGTATGAGGGGTACTGGTACTGATGGTGGAAATGGAATGTCACTATGAAAACAAAGTTGAAAACTATGAACGATCGCACAGGATGAAAATTGGTCGCTCCGCCACTACGTATAAACATTTTATGTTTCGGATCGTTATACACACCAAAAATAATTGAAAATAATATACTAAAGTATTTTAAAACCAGATTAGTAGCTCAGACAGCGGGGCAGCTGGAGGGAGCGGTTCGCGCTGGGTGACACATACTTAGTAGCGGTACTTTTTGATTGAAACATTATTTTATACAGGTTAATCAGTGGATCATCGTAGCAGGTTAAGAATAATTATATCCTAAATTGCTATAGGGAATTAAATTGAGAAACAGAATTTTCAGTTTAGTTAAAGTATTCAAAGAAACCACCCCGTGATTTCGACAGTTGCATATATGTAATTTTTATTCCGTCGAAACTTTGAGTGCAAGTCATAAATATCACCTGAATTATGATTACGGTGAAATTCATGAGGAAGAATTCCATATTAAGAAAGATTAAATCATTTCAGAGTTTTATTTTGGTTATTGCTAACAAAATTCAAATAGGAACGTGAAAGGGAAGTCCCTTTAAATTTTTGCAGCTTATTCTAAAATAGGGTCTCCATAACAAAGTTCTAAATATTATAATACAAGTGCGAACTTTCCTCTGAATTGCTGTTAAGTGCTGTTAGTTGTAAGGAGCTTTTTATACATAAATATCATTTAAGTATTTAAGAACTAATTGCAGATTTTGCATTTAAGAAATCATTCTATGCTTTCTGCATAACAGCAAGAGCAAACAAGTTCACAATGACTCCGACGGCTTCACGAAGAAAAACAATAAACAAAATAATAATAATATAATTCTAAATTGTTAAGCTTTTCTTCAAAATTAAAAGTATAATTTTAATTATTTTCTTATATATTGTTTCGACATTTTATGAAGTTATCTGTTTGAGTATCAAAAAGGGGCGACAAATTTAGAATCTGCACCAGGCGGCAAACTCAAGGACCACCTCGGGCGGCAAAACTGCTTGTGTACCCAAGCGAATGTGAATCAAGCTGAATATGAATATTGAACATGAATAGAAATATTATCAGCCCTTAAAGGTAAGACAGCTTCAAGAATTAGGTGTAAAAGTCGAGAGGAATGCAGTTTCCGTGTTCCAAAAGTCTGTTTAAGGTCAGAGTGGTCGCCAATGGAGTCATGCAGCTTTAAATAAAAGTAGATTTATAAAATTTAATTGGTATCAGCTAAGTAAGCAGCTGCATTGAATAATGCTTAAAACTTGGCAAAAGGTAAAGGACATTTTCAGGTAAAGAACAACATGGTGGTTGGAACACTTTTTCAGGTAAAGAATAACATTTCGTAATGAATACGTTTTGTAAGGGATCAGATACTTTTAAAGCGTCAGACATGCCCAAAATCCTTAATATTTTTATAATTAATTGATTTATATCTTAAAATGCTGTATACTTATTTCAATATTAATATCGCTTATATGTTCCAAGTGATAAAATAATTTCATTATCGAGATAAAATTGTAATATATACTGCGCTCAGATGGACAAATATAGATGGACAGATATAGATGGACAAACATCACTCTTAGCAGATTTATTTTTAAATTAGGAAAACAAAAGTCTACTCTATCTAAACTAAAATAATCTGCTATAAAAAAACATTATATTTTCTCAGAAGAAAGAGCTTTTTATTCTTAAGTTTCTTAAATCGACTCATTTTTAACATAAAATTAAACATAATTTTGAAAGTTTTTGCGCGAGAAGCAGAACAATTTATCAAGCACGTTTGTATCGGGTTGGTTAAAACCTTTCGAAATTCTGGCCAACAGTTTCAAAAAAAATCATGAATGGAAGTAGTTGCCTTCAAATCATGTAAATACAAATTATCTTCTTAATATGAATAAAGAAATATAAGAATATATTTATAAGTTTGTAAATATGCATAGTTATATATTTAAACAGCAATGTATGCATGATCATCAAAAGTTTAGTTATTACAATGAAAAGTGAAGATCTGAAATTTTCGTGTGATTTCGAATTTAGTTATAATTCAGAGTTCTTATATCAGAAGAGTAATAATTGGTCACTTTATACTTTTTAATGTTCATATAATTAAAACATATTTCCTAAAATTCTAATTAGTGAAATGCATGCAAACAGTAAAATAAGATTTTAATTGCAAAGTGAAATTGTTTCGAAATCTTATAAGCACATTATTTTCTTAAAATTAATAAATACAATGAAAACTTTGATCACGAATGAGTCTTATGACAAACATTTGGTTCGTAAACGTATTACATAAAAAAAGGAAAAAGGGAAAAAAAACGTTTCCTGAACCTCTCATTTTCCCCTCGCATTTTCTCGCCGGGATGCAAATTTACAGTCATGTGAAACGAGTATTTAAACGAACGAATCTTGTAGTTTATTCACAGCGTGATTTCGCTAACCAGCGCACATTACTAGTTTGTCTTTCCTATTAAGCTGAGTTGCTGATACGCCTTTTCTGGCCATTTAATTAGTATATCGCCGGGTAGGTTGTTAAGCAATACGCCTGTTTTGACCATTTAATAAATATATTTGCCCGGTAGGTTGCTGAGTCAGCCTTGTTAGCCTTAAATTAAATTGTTAACCCAGCACTACACTTTATCTTTGATTTTATTGTTAAATTCATTTTACGTTTCATGGCAAGTCGCCGGTGTTATTAAAAAATTGGGAGGGAGGAACAGAGGGAGTATCATCTGTTTGGGCTGATTGGCGAAATTAAGCTTACGTTTTTCATGTCTCGAAAGCGCGACTTAGGATATGTATTAGGTATAGCAGTGTTTATGTATAGCAGTGTTCTGATGTAGGTATTTTGAAATTGGACTTTTCTGAAACGACATGACAATTTTTTTCCATATTTCGATTCTGCGACTCAAATTATGCCAAACTGCCAAGTTTTGTAAAAATCGCACAAGTCGTTTTTAAAACATTCGCTCTCAAAATTTTAGCTCCTCAATGTTAACTGAATTTGGAATACATTTGCTAATATCTCTTTTTTTATTAAACTTACTTGATTCCTTCTTCCAGAATTAATCCAAATATAATTCGCGCATTTTCTATGATTTATTTTTAAAATTTGCATTTGTAAATAATTTTTGTAAATCTTTCGAAAACATTTTTTATTATAACTTATGAAATTTTTAACGTCACCCTAAAGTAGCTGTATTTCTAGGCACATTTAGAAAAAACTAGATTTTTTTATTCAACATTTCCTAAGATATACATGAATTTATACACTGGCGTGTTTTGAAATTTGGCATTACAAGCGATAATAACACCAAATGTAGTTTACGCACTTACTTAAAATTATTTGAAAGTAATGAATGTTACTTATTTTCGCTCGCAAAAAAAATATAAATAAAGAGAAATGTTTCAGATTTTAAATTACGTCCAAATGGGCGTGTTTTTTAACATTTTCTTTGTTACCTTTATTTATTAAATATAATGTTTTCGCACTTAAATCATAAAATTCTGTTCAAGAGCAATATGGAAAAATAATTTTAAAATGAGCATATCTTTCCGATACACAGTCTCACGCACTGGGGATAAAAATGTTTTTTCTGTACAACTTTGCCACTGATCGCTTTGAAATCCTTTATGTTGTTAATCAAAAATTCGTTAAAGTTTTAGAAAATATGAAATCGATAATAAACCAAATTCCAAATTTCAAATTTGGGCTTCCAGATGCCCATATTCCGGTGGAAATATTCAATATTCAAAATTTGATTGCTCTAGGTACCGTTGTTTTATAACAATGCGAGAAACATACATACATTTATGCAGCTTCTTCATCATTTAATTTGTTTAAATATAATACAGGGCGATAATATTTGGTGGCAACAATCTGAAAAGTGAAACAACGCTTTTAGTGAATCGCCGAAAACGAAATTAATAGTCCTTTTGGGCAAACTGAAAAAAGTCCCAATATAAATTTTTGAATTTCTCCGTAAATTTCGCAACAAATTTTACAAAATTCAATATTTTGGCATAATTTGAGTCCTAGAATCGAAATATGGAAAAAATATAGCATGTGATTTCAGAAAATGTCCGATTTTATGTCAAAATATCTATATTAAAACAATGCTATATATATCCTAAGTCGCTATCTATAATCTGAATCTGTAATCTATATATCCTAAGCCGCGCTTTCGAGACATGAGAAACGCAATTTGAATTTCGTCAGTCGGCTCAGTAGAACGTGAGATGTAAAACTGTTCCCTCTTCCCCCCCCCCATTTTGCGCAGTGTACGTGCATTTGTATTAAGAGTTTGACCGAATAATTAAAGGGTTATTTTACCTTTCTTCTGTACTGGTATTCTTTACGCCTGTGCGAGAAGTCACTAGGTTTCCTTAGCGAGATTTTTGTACGATAGCAAAGAGAACAAGATCCCCAATCCTTCCTTTGAATTCCAACTCCGAACCTTCCGAATGTCAGACGGAAATGCTTTCAATTATACCGCGAAGCCACGAGGTAAACAAGGAGAAAATGCCTCTAGTCCTGTCAATGTTGGGAGCCCTCGGACAGCATATGGCCTCCATAGTAGTTTTATGTGGCCGGTTAAGACATTTCAGTTATGTATTTGCTGCAAAAACAGTGTTGCAAAATTTTGGGGACTTCAGCTGTTTGATTTTATATTATTTTTATTTCCATTAAAAATGAACATAAAAAGCGCACCAAAATAACTTATAGATGGAGTTCATTAGTTTACAATGTTATGTAAATCTTATTCAAACATTTGAAGATATAGATTTTATTGACTTTTATTTCTACTCGTGAAGAGGTCAATTAGTTACAAATTTTTGCTTTAAGAATAGTTGCATTGTTTGGGAATACATTTATATGAAAACAGCTTGTTTTCACAGCTGAAAATAATAATTTAAAAATTTTTTTCAAGTTTCAAATTTTACATTAGCCCAAAGGGGCGTTTTATTAATTTTTTGTGTGTTACCTTTATTTATTAAATATCATGTTCTTCGCACTTAAACCATAAAATTCAATTCAACAGCAATATCAAAAAATAATTTTAAAATGAGCCTGTCTTTAGAATTTCCGATACACAGTCTTGCGCGCTAGAGATAAAAATGTTTTCTTTTTCGTACAGTGTTGCCATTTCTCGCTTTAAAATCGTTGAGTTTGTTAGTCAAAAATTTTTTAATGTCTGGAAAAATATGAAATAGATAATAAAACAATTGACAATGATTGACATCAGAAACAAGCCTATATTCGGTGGTGGAGGATTACGTTATTCAAAATGGATGCCTTTAGGTACCGTTGTTTTATCACAATGCGAGAAACATACATACATTTATACAGATTCTTTGTTATTTAATTTCTTTAAATGTAATACAGAGCTGTATTAATTTGGTGCCAACAGTTTGAAAAGTGAATCGACGCAACATCCCAAAAAGAAATTAATAGTCCTTCTGGGTCAACGCCCTTTGGGCTAAAAAAGATTGACAGATGAGCATCTACAATCCATGATGAAGATAATTTCTTGTAACTTCTCTTCATGTTTACAAATTTTATCAGAATCGAAACGCCATGAAGTGTCAAGCTATAGTAAGAAAAACGAAGTTTATAATTACAAATACGAAGTTTACAAAACGAAGTTTATAATTACAATACCTACAAACATATGTATTTTTATTTATACGTCTAAGAAAAGCTTAATAAATAAGATAATAGGTTGTCATTATTTATTCTCAAGTTTTGTCCGATTTAGAAAACTTTCCCTGAAAATTTAAAAATTTTCATACTTTGTTTATTTTTAATTTAATTTTAAGTAAGATTTTTAATGATTAATTAAACATTATATACATTATTCAATTATTAATGTTGTAATTATTGAAAGAAATATCGGTCCATCATTCACTACCAATTTAATATTTAGACTTCAATATATTTGAATTACAAAGTGTAACCAACAATCATATATTACAGGTACCAAACTTTAGATTTCAGAGAGAAAATATATATAAATTTTGATTTGTTTCGTTTGGGTTACTTTATGTATGTTTTGTTAGATATTTAGCAAGAAAATTTTTTAATTTATCTAAAATATTTTTTATTTTGCCTACAAAAATTTTCATTGAAAAAAGTCTGGCCCTTCAGCTGATTTCAGATCGTGCCTCTGGCTGGCAAGTCTTCAGAGTTTGAGAACATTGCTTTATGTAGTAACTGACAACATTAAAAGTATTCTTAATAAAATTTGAAAATTCGGATGAGGTTAAAATTAACTGCATTCGTGAATTATCATTAAAACATCTCATTTTGTTGTAATGTCAAGGACTGATGAATTCTCATGGTTTGAAACTAGATATATCTGACGAAGTTTGAAGCATCTGTATCATTTAGAGATTTAAGTTATAAGCTGCTTCTTTTAAATTACCTAAATCTAATGATATTTTTTTACCAGTAGGATAATAGAAATCGAAAGAAATATCATATCTTTACATTTGTCGTATTAAAAGTTGTATCATTTTTAGCCCAAAGGGCGTTAGCCCAGAAGGACTATTAATTTCAAAACGACATTTTGTGTCGATTCACTTTTCAAACTGTTGCCACAAAATATTATCGCCATGTATTATATTTAAAGAAACTAAATAATGAAGAATCCGCAGAAATGCTTCTCGCATTGTGAAAAAACAACGGTGTCTAGAGCCATAAAATTTTGAATAATGTAGGCTTCCAACCAAACATGGGTACTTGGAAGCCTGAATTTTGAATTTCGAATTTGTTTTATTATCTCTTTCTTATTTTGTAAAACTTGAACGAATGTTTGATTAGCAAACTCAACGATTTCAAAGCGAACAATGGCAACACTGTATGGAAAACAATATTTTCATCTCCAGCGTGCAAGCATCTCTATCGGAAATTCTACAGATATGCTATTTTAAAATATTTTGTGATATTGCTGTTGAATTGAATTTTATGTGTTTTAAGTGCGAAGAGCATGACATTAAGGTAACGCACAACGTTCAGAAAACGTTGAAAAATCTGAAAGCTTTCAGATTTTCTTTTTTCTTTTTCTTCGTCCCTTTTTTTGTGAAAACAAATATTGTTTTAATAAGTTCTTATCAATTGATTCTTGACAGTTTCACTTCTTAAACTTTGTTTTTTTGCTTTTCTTCAGATTCTGTTGGCATATTCACTTTTAAAGTTAAGTTTTTAACGTTTCTCAACAAAATTTTATTCATTTTCTATAAAGAAGGATATAATCATTTTTTAGAGAATATTTAGAAATTAGAATTTAGTAAAAGTTTAGAAATTAGTTAAAGTTTATTTAACTCAATAAGGATCGTAAGTTTTCGTAGATGGCTTTCTAAGGGAAACAGAAGTGCATTTGTGTTAGGAATTGGGAAAACCACCAAAACACACAAGCAGCCAACTCCCATTTCACCGGGATTAATTCATATATTAACCACGTATCTTGATCTATAATTAATAGTTTTTGAATTCAAAACTTTATGACCTTCAGCTGTCGGGCAGGAAAAGTAGATAAACTCTGGTAATTCGATCTGGTTTCGATTCCAGGCGAACGGACTATATGCATGGCGTTTTTGTGTTTTTTCCCATGTGTAACATTCCTCCCTTTAGGCAAATAGCACTCGAGTGATTTGCCATAATTAAATAAACGAAATTAGTTTTAAGGCTTTATTTATGCTTCTTGCTGTATTAAATTATACGCAGGTAACATATATAATCTTTAAATCCGATTCACTTTAAAAGGCTGTTAGTTTTAGTTCATTGATAAGACTTATCAACTGATGGCTTATAACAAAATTCGTTTCATTTATGTGAATGTTAAACAGAAGTAGCTGAAAATTATATAAAGAACATGACAGTGACTTTTTTGTCTTACTTTAAATTTTTAATAACTTTAAATTGTTGAAAATTAATTAATTTTTTAAAATTTTATTTAGTTAATTCGTAAAGATCTTTTCCTTATCTAGCAACCATATCTTATTGCTTTTTGAATTTATATGTACTTTATAAGCGTGAATGAAAATCACTTGTAATACTGTTCAAATGCTTTCCTTTGCATTGTAATTTTTTTTCTAAACTATAAAAAAGTAGGTATTCCCGTTTTACTTTGAGTCACAGTAAATAAATTAGAAAGTATTTTCAAAGGTTCAAAAATCAGAGAGCAATTAAACATAAGATTATATTAATTAGACGCTGGACATTTGAATCTCTCAAAAACTATTCTAAAATTCAAAATCGCGTGTTTTTTATCATTCAGTTTTTTTAATCTTAACCTAAAAAACCCCTAAACGTTTTAACATAAATCTTCGGAAAGATTCCTTTTACAGAGCGTAATACGCTTTCCTGTTCCCCCTTATGAGTAACGTTAATGCGAGCCATATATCCTTAAAAAGACTTCCATGAAGGCATTCATTTCCTTAGACAGATAGGCATCTTTGCTATAATTTAAATAAACCAACCTTAATATTTTAATTTAAAGTCTATTTTTTAAATTTATATTTTTAAATTCTGTATTCTTAAATTTAATTTCCATTAAGTGCACATTTCAAATTTTTGCTGCAGTTCAAAAGCTTTAATATATTTTTTCTCTTCTTTTTATTATTTTTACATGAAGGATTCGAGAACCGTTTAAGATTCCCATTCAAATTCGAGAACGTTTAGAATTATCTTTAATCTTATTTCATCTCTAATTTTAATGCAACGTATTCTGATGTTTGAAAAGACTTTAGCGAAGTCTTTTAGCAGTTTTTACAATATGTTGCCGTTTTCATATCATCCACTTGCTTTGGCAACTGTTCTCACTGCATTAAACATTGCACTGCCCCATACTGGTTAATGTCTACCCAGAGGTCAGTGATTAATAGTTATCAATGTACTATGACATTTTTCAAAGGTTTTTCAAGTGGGATCTATTTTTATGAATTAGAACATTCTGCTTGATTCTGCTGATTCAGATACTATTGCTTTATTCAGCTGCAAGAACCTGAAAGGCAAGAACAGTATGATTAATTCGCGGAAGAAGGTGGCAGGCTAGAATCACTGAAAGCTCTTCCGCTGAAACAGAACTAACACCAAATAATATTATTTCACCTGCATTCATATTCGTATATTTATGCATAGTTGAAAGTTTTCGTTAATACCGTCTATAACGAATGGTCGATAGAAAAAAATAGCTTAAGTTTAACGCCATTTTGCAGTTCGAGTTTGTAACAAATCCTTATTAGTTACGTACTTGTGCAAGTTTGTGGGAAAGTACATTGTGTCGGATCAGCATTAATCGTTGTAGCGTGATACGGAGTCTTATGTAAGTAGACTTTGCATTCTCCAGGATAAGGATAGAAGAAGATTATAACTTGTGAACTTCAAATGAACTACGCCATTTAATTTAAAACTAATGCCAAACAAATGTTGAATTTTACCAGTTATTGTGCCTTAACTAGTGCTTTGATGTAGTTTAATATATCTTCTTAAGCAATAAATTTTAAATCTAAGTAACTTTAATACTATATTATAACATGAGAGAAAGGAAAGCTTTAAGTTCTATTAAACACTTGCTTAAACTGTTTTATGAATATGCTAAGTTTATTAAAGATTCGAATCAATTCGATAATTTGATTATGGCAAAGCACATTAGGGTTATCAGTCGAGGAAAGGGTAGACTTTGTGGAATACTTTGAAAGGAAAACGACCTCTTATTCATTTTATATATGTGGAAGCCATGAAAGCATCCACGCAAACCAGGCCTTTTGCTAGAATTTGTTACTGGAAACTAGCCTGTTCATTCGGATTAGAACCGGTCCCTCCACTTAGCAAACTGTGGGCCTCCTCACACCAATGACGAGAAGAAAGGCCCATGCGATTTGATAGTTTGTCCCAACTGAGATCGCGATGACTGAATGGGAAGTGGGGTTTTTCATGTATAACGTAAATTCGATTTAGTTTCTCCGAAATCATTTGTTACTACTGTATTGAATTTAAGTACTGGATTTCTTTCTTGTTCTTGCACTTTATAATTATGCTTAAAAACTCTTAACTCGCCTATGGACCTTGAACCCGATAAATTAAATAATAGAACTCATTTAGAGAACTTGAAGTTATTTTTGTTCGCTTCTAATGGGCCAAATAATGCCTGTGCAATATAGTATTCAATTTATCTCCTAAAAAGGTACACAAAATGCAAATAATTGTTTCTTACATAAAGGATTATTTAATTATCAAACAGAATGTATAAAGTGGTATTATGGTTACCTCGCTTTTAACCGAATCTATAAATGTGAAGATCCCTAGAAAACAGTAAATCGGAACAACAGTTATCATCTATTTATCCAAAATATATTTCTTATAATTAACTGTATATCCGCATATATAAATATATATATTATATTATATTCTGTATATATATATATATATATATATAAAATTTATATTCTGTATAATATTATATTCTGTATATATATATATATATATATGCAGAATATAATATTTTAACTTAATTCCCCCCAGACTATCGTCGTTGTGGCTTATCTTAATTGGCTGATCTGATAAGACAAGTCCACGAATTTTATCATGGCAAGGAGCGCAAGAATGCATGTGTCGTTGATGTGGTCCTTGAGCATCATATAGGTGATAGTACGACTTTGCCCAAATGCATCCCAATTTTGACAAAGGGTTATAGGAGAATGGATACGAGGTCTCCCACCCCTTTTTCACCAAAACTAAACTAACTTTCACTACTAAACCGCTTAAGAAGACTTTCTACTCGCCATGTATTTTGAGTGCACTCGTGCGGAACAGACACTATACATTTACAAACATCCATGCCTTCTCCGGGATTTGAACCTGAACCCAGCGAACTATATATCAGTAACCACTATATCGAACGGGGTGACACTCGGACAACTATAAGCAATTTTATTTTTGTAATCTCTTTTTGTTTAAGACAAATATGGCTTGACATTGCTATTTCCTTTTTTTTCCCTTTTACACGGGCATTGATCCTTTCTTTAATCTAATACTGCGTGAACTATATTTTCTGATGAATTTTTCAAAAGTTACAAATCAATTGCTTTGAAGAATAATGTTAATGGGCGCATTCTTTCAGGGATTTCATATGAATTAGGGCTTTAGTGTTGAGGATTACACCAAGCATAAGATTTCTCCAGAACATTATCTCATCCTTTGCTAAAATTTGATCGAACAATTTGGCAGATGTGTCGCAACATCACCTTAAAAACCCAGTTCCCTCAAGTTACCAGTCAGGAAATCTTACAACACATTCAGCCATTAAACAACCTATTTCATGGCCAGAAAATTCAACCTTAAACAAGAGCATTACCCCCCTTCAATCATTAAACTTATTTGGCAATCCTTTGGAACCTGCAGTTGAAGGTAAAAGTTCATCACCACCTGGTGCCTCTTGTTTTGCAATTCGACTTTTAACACCCGGACAATGACTTAACCTCCAATTTCTCACAAAAGCAATCGGCGGCTTGCCACGTGTAAAGTCCAAAAAAAAAAGGATTAATAGATAGGAATAACATCACAAGAGATCTAACATTTCTGATTAACTAAGTATTCTAGTTTTAGTAGGTCAAGGGAGATGCGAAGTCAAAGTTCTTCCGAGGTCACTGAGAACTCTTCCCTTTTTTGCTTTTTGAGATAACACATCGTGATAGGGTTTGATTATTTCTTCATCTTCTTACAGGTATAAATCGGGTATTTTGGTTGATGGGTTTTGTTTCGTAATCTGGTGTTAGTTTCTTTTTGAAAAAACATGCTTCTTCTCATATCTCTCAGCATGTAATTTCTGATTCTGAGGAATGATGGTTAAAAAAAAGCTGAAAATAACATCTGCTACAATATCAGCATTACATTTTAAATAAAGGTATATTGCTGTTTAGTAGTACCAACCGTTAATTGATTAACTGTCAGTATATGTTATAGTTAGAACTTTACTACAAATTTTCATTCTCTATTCTGCTATTATCGGGTTAGAATGAAAATAAATTGTTATCACAAGAAACGTTCTGTATGATTATTCTTCATGTAACGCTTGCATCTGGGCTCATAACGTAATGATTCACTAATGAATTTATTCGTATTGCTCATTCATAAATCTAATCTTAAGAGTGACAGTAGATAATTAATAGGTAATTATTTAAAATTTTTTATTTCATTTATTTTAATGTGTGGCTTTTATGTCAAGAACTTTAAAGATGTCAGATGTGTCCAAAAATTTCTGTTTTCAGTAATTTCCATTTTCAGTAATAAATAACTAACAGTAAAATACTTATTTCCAATTTATACTTAAAAAGCCAATTTCCTACAAAAAGTACCTCATATTGTGAGTTATAACGTAAACTCTTTTTAAAATATTATAGCATGCTTATGTAAGTTTTCCGGTTGGGAACAATGATTCATAAATGGTTAATCACCTGGCTATGAAGAAAATGACCCGACACATGTAATAAATTCCATACAACAGGGAAATAGCTTCTGAGAAGATTATATATAGAAGCTTAACTTATTTTGGGGAAGGGGTTGCGAATTCTGAGAGATATTCAATTACCTCATTTGCAATTTTATTTTTCCAAGCTCCTTAAATACTGCATAAGGTAACTTTTTCATCATTTCTTTTCGCTCTTTGCAATAAATGCAATTCTCAGACTTACTAATTAATAATTTATCTGACCAATTTAACAGAAGTTAAAATGCGTTTTTAGACAACAATGGTGACATCATTTGTTACAAAAAGGATATTCTGCTGACTTCAGCATTGTTTGTGAATTATTTAACTCATTGTATAAGGTAATTTCTGCCTCCTTTCTGCATGTCACTGTGGTATAACGGTATACCGCACTCGGTACGTATTCGGGAGGTCCAGGTTCGAGCCTCCATTGCTGTTTTTTCATGTCTCCTGCTTCAATAAAACCTAATGACTCTACAACTGTGTTTTTTCTTAAAAGGAAGCGGTGGAAATATTCAGATTTACACGTTAACATGGCCGTTGTCTTTTTATTTTATCAGCAAAGATTATCGTTTGAAAGTCGGTTTTGACGAACGGTTTGCTATTTACTGAAACCTGTAACAAGTTTAAGGTACAAAAGCGTGGCTAAATAGCAAAGCCGAAACTAGATGCTCCTTTTCTTAAAGCAAAATAATAGATATACTTACATATATTATAATTCTTATTTGATAATTTTTAAGATAATAGTACTTAATAACAGCTCTGGAACTGTTACAGCAGTTTTCAATTGCCCATTGCACAAGAAAAAAAAAGGGGGGGGACAATATATTTTTTAAATTACTTGATTCCTTCTTCCAGAATTCGAAATTCAGGCTTAATGCAAATATAAATCGCACATTTTTTATGATTTATATTTATTTTTTATGATTTTCGAAACATTTTTGATTTATAACCTATATATTTTTTATCATTTTACAGTAGACTTATTTCTAGGCACACCTGCAAAAAATTAGAGTTTTGTATCCACAGTTTCCTAAGATATACGTGAATTTACATACTGGCGCGTTTTGAAATATAGCATATTTTTTATAAGCGGTAATAACGCCAAATGTGGTTTACGCACTTTGTTAATTATTTGAAAGTATGAACGAATTATTTGAAAGTATAACTTTTTTTCCGCTTGTCTGCAATGGAAAAAAAAGAAAAGGAAAATATGTTGCCATAAATTACGAAGTTCGCCAAGTGAATTTATTCTTGGCGCAAACTTGATACATTTTTTAATTTTTCCATAAATTTCTCACCAAAAATTACAAAATTTTATACCTAGGCATATTTTGAGCGTAGAATCGAAATATGGAAAAAATGGCCATCTTATTTCAGAAAAAGTCCGATTTTGTGTCAAAATAGCTATGTTAGAACAGTACTATATACAAATCTAATACATATCCTAATTCGCGCTTTCGAGACATGGTAAACTCAAGATAAATTTCGACAATCGATCCAGTAGAGCGGGAGATATAGAACTGACTCCCCCCCGCTGTGTACATTTTTTTACATCCAAGAAAATATAACAAAAAAAAATATAACAATGAATTTTATCTTGTTGGAAATTGTTGGAAGGTGTTCCCCAGAAAATAAAGAAATTTTCTGCGCGTTAATTTCATTTTGGATTGAAATAAGAAACAGGAAAAGACTGTACACCTCGTACCCATGAGGCTAAGAAATTCACTTCTTATATATATACTATTTAGTTTAATGTAATTACGGAAGCTGTTTACTGTTTCTTTAATTCAGTTCTTTAACTTTATATTTTCGGCGAGAAAGTTTCGCTTCTCACTACCATAATGCAGTTTCTTAAGCGTGCCGTTAGCGTCACAATCGAATTTAGAGATGACAGCGTAAAATTTTGTTACGCTCCCTGAGTTACCAGTTATGAATTGTCCATCTCTACATGCAACTAATTGTGAAGGACTTTGATACATGTTACAAATCAGACAGTAAACTAGTGACCAGTCAAGTAGTAAGCTATGCAACCTGCTTTCTATTAGTCATAACTGCTTATCAAAACTGCATTCCGCCATGCAGTCGTGGTTTGGCAATTTCCTAATCACAAGATTACGTTTACATCCTACTGATTTTCTTTGATTTACATAAATAAATGAAGCATTTCATTTTGCATTTTTAAAGTTTCCCCCTCTTCCGTTTGTGTTTACGAAGGCAAACCAACAAGCAGATTTTGTCAACCAGAGCGCCTTTACTAGCAACAAATCATCAGATACATAATCATCAGTGCCTCACATAGGCTCGTAAGCATATTAATCGCACCTTACAGGACCGCAAAAAATCAGCCTCATCCAATTAATTGGAATATTAGTTTTTACAACTTAAAATTCTGATGGTAGAAAGTGACTCAGATATTTTGAGACCATGGGCACATATTACCAATATGGCACTTTAAGCTGGTAGGTTATCCACAGTGCTATGCAATATTTTTCCAAGGCATCACTGATTGGTGAGTTGGTTAATTGATTCATTCAAAACATGCAAAATACTTTCTAACGGAAACTAGCTTAGATTTAGGAGACTAAGGAGAAATGGCTTAGACTATGAAGACTATGGAGAAATGTACAAAATTCCCAAGCAGCCATTATGTTCGCAGGAGAATTTCATGGGATGGTTTACTCTTTGAAGGGCGGTGGTTACCTACAGTAACCACCTTTTCTATTGAACGTTTTACTCACTCGTGTGAGTGGTTTTCAAGACTGACCGTTTATGAAATTCCCTTGTAGCTCATCAGATGGCAATCAAGGAACATAAGCCAGTAGTTGATGCAGCAATTCTTCTTCAAGAAAATAAGCATCAGCCATCGAAGACAACATTACGACGATGTGCACTCTGCAGCACCAAGAAAAAGCCTATAAGAACAGTGTTGGAATGCAGCACATGCACAGTTGCACTCTGCTTGAAAACGGAAAACTGTTTCCATGAGTACCATAGAGACTGATTTATAGGGTTGTGTTCTATGGGCAGTGGTCACTGACACTAACCACCAGAAGTGGTCATTTTTTTTCCGCGTCTTAGAAAAAATATGTGTAATTGTCGCAGATAATTTCATTGTAATACCTGATATAGTAAATAAAAGAAGATTTTTGCTGAAAAAGTTAATTGCCTTTTCCTGCCCCACAAAGAGTTGCTACACTTGCCATTAAATGGAAATCGTTATGCTGAATTGCTTGATATTATCTACAACCTTTCATGGAATTCATGAATTGCAAGAACAATGAAATGTTCTAAAATGATAGTTCAGAATCATTGGACCAGAAAGCATTCTAGATGAGTTTGAGGAATATTTTGGACAGTTCCAATAAAGTTCCAACGAAGTTCGACCACCGTATTCGAAAGACACGAATCTAATAGGACATTCTGAAGTATGAATAAAAGGTCCACTCATGCACAAGGTACATCCCATAACGAAAGTGCAATTTTGATTTAATCCAGATGGCATCAACCTCTTTTCACGAAACTGTCGCCATCTAAAGGCTTGTCTACACGAAAAGTGTTCAACGACGTAGTAATGTCTCCCTTGCATATTTCTAACAGCATTTCGTCCACATGGAGATTGTGTTATTAGTTTGTTCTGAGCTATTAACCTAATCAGAGATGTTAAAGCAAATGATTTGATTTGTGACCAATAAGAGATTAAACAAAATAAGTGATTGCAAACTTTTAAACCTTTATTTTTCAGAGCTTAATTTTGAAAATAAGTTGTAATTACAACAACAACAATAATAATAATAATAATAATAATAAACAGGATGCTTAATAGCAGATATAATGTAACAATGATTACAAAAGGTAATAAAAGCCAAACTACGGAAAATAAATAAAAATCGTAAATTAAGAAAACGTAAAATTAATTAAGAGGAAATGGAAAGCAATTAACTATGAAACATTGTAAGATGCATAAGAGAAAAACAACAAACCGATTACTTTATACATAACATAAAATATAACATACATTACTGATAATTAGATTTATACTAAAGTGTATATTTTAAGTACATAAAAGAGGAAAAGGAAATTTTATAACTTGACAAAAAACCGTTTAAATAATTATATTAAGTAATTAATATAAAATCATTATGTAAATAATTAATTAATATAAAAATTATATTTTATGTGTAATAATAAAATAACATAATATTATTTTACCTTTCATGTGTAGATTTAAAAAAATTATATTAACAGAATTCTTTTAATTACATAATTAATAGAATATTTCTTTTCAGAGGAAAAGTCAGAAAATAGCTCAGCTGATTTGGAACTCGCAGCCTCATAGGCCAACCAAAATTTAATACTTTGATAAATGCACCAAGTGATCGAGCAACCTAGACCTAACCTAAAAGATGAAAAGTCACAAGCAGGAGAAAATATTCTAGCAAATTTAGTTAAAGCTAATACTGAGATAAAAAAAAGTATGTCGCTAAATAGCTTACAATAAAAAACCGCTTGTATCAAAGTGAAAAAGTATCTTACCATTTATAAAGAAATCAAACGGAAATTATGATCCTAAATAAACGCTGCAACATAAATAAAGTTGGTAAAATAATAACAAAAAATAAGGTATTGGCAGTATATATTATATAATGAGCTAAACGCTTGTTCAGTAGTTGCCATTGTTTGTCTAATACAAGATTTCCTTACGCAGTTTTCTAGGTTGTCTCCAACTAAGTCTCCAGCAACATGACATTCCGTCATGGTCAATGTTCATGACTCTGCGCAGGCACTGATGATATGTATCTTACGGACCTGGATCGTGTTTTCTCGTATAGATGGAATAGTCGAAGAGCAGCAGACTTCGAGAAATACTTCAGTTATATATCTTGTCCTTATGATAAGCTTTTATGTAGCCGATGCTACGATAAACTGTTGCACTATAGAATATCCACGAGGTACTAAGTAACTCATTTTAGCATTAAATAAATCGGAAACACCAGAACTAGTTACAGCCATCCCTTTTTTTAATAATTAAGGCATCACCTTTTGAGGAAATTTTCGTTATTTGCTACATTTAAATTCCGAAAGACTTGAAATTTTATTGCATACTTAGAATACTAGATACTAAAAATTAACTAATTACTTCGCCCCCTTTCCCGAATTGTCCAGATTTATACAGGGGCGCGTTATTGTTACACACACACACACACTCGTGGACTGTAATAATATTTTACACTTTTATTCTCAGTAATTTTACACAGTTCGTGGCCACTCGGAGCCATGAATTCTCTCAGAGACTCTTAACTCACATTCTCACGTAACAAAACTCCAAGAACTGAAGACGCGTGCGCAGACACAAGCAATGGGATGCGCGCGCAGACTAAACATACCGCCCGCCTTGACATGATGTAATCATTCAAAATTGTAAACTTTACAATGACAAACTTTACACAGGTGTCACAATATAAAATATAGGTAAATAATTGTAAAAATCAACATAATAACATCAATAACTACTAAAGAAACACAATAATTAATTACAAACATACTCTTTTTTTTTAATTTGGCATAGGTAAAACACAAATTTTATTAAATGGTCTCTTAAAAATACCGCTTTTCGTTTTCATTCAAACTACTTTCACCTTATTGTCTTTACCTAAAAATATCTATACGATTCTGCCAAGGGGCCAGTTACATATAGGAGCATTATCAGTCTTTAAGATTACCATAGTTCCAATTTTTATATTTTCTTTTTCAAAGAACCATTTAGTTCTTTCTTGCATTGCACTCAAATAGTTATTTCTCCAGTATTTCCATATTGTTTGCACGATTTTAGTCAATTTTTGCCAGTTCTTTAATCTATTATCATTAACGTTAAAAATATTAGGTTCTGCAATAGCAGTGATATGTCTGCCTATCAGGAAATTGCCTGGTGTTAAGACATCAAAGTCCTCTGGTTCAGATGATAAAGGATGCAAGGGCCGAGAATTCAAGATCCCCTCAATTTGAGCAACTACTGTAAGAAACTTTTCAAACTCAATTTCAAATTGCCTACTACGCGTTTCAAACGAAACTTAATAGATTTAGCACTCGCCTTCCAAAGCCCTCTATAATTAGGAGCTCTAGGGGGAACAAAAAAAACCAATTAATATTCTCGATAAATAATTGCCTAATTCCTCATCTGGTTTGCTGACTAGCCTATTGAATTTATTTAATTCTACGTTACTACCAGCAAAATTGGTTGCGTTATCTGAAAATATGTGTGCACACTGGCCCCTGCTGAAAAAACGCTTTAAGGTTGCAATAAATGCTTGACTAGACAGGTCTGTTACCAACTCAAGATGGTAACAAAACAAACGAAAATGCACACATACACCTTGTTAAGACGACCTCTTCTCTGATGTGGGCATTTTATAAAATAAGGACCAAAAAATCAACTCCAACACAATTGAACGGAAGATTCGGGCTGACTCTTTTCTTTAGGGAGTTGACCCATAAGTTGTTGACAGGGCACTGGTTCTGCTTTGAAATATACGTTATATACGTAATATATTGTACACACTCATGTACTATTTTTCTGCAAATGTTGCGCCCGTTTAAGGGCCAAACCCTTGCCTAACAATAGACAATAAGCCTTGTGGGCCAATATGCACGTATTTCTTATGAAATATCACAATAATTAAATTAGTTAACTTATAATTCTTTGGTAGAACTATTGGAAATTTTGTATCAAAATTCAACTTACAAGTAGCTAGCCTGCCTCCAACTCGTAAAATTTCATATTGATCTAGAAATGGAAAACTACCTCTTACCTTGCTATCTGTAGGTACCTTACCATCCTTTTGAAGGCTTGAGATTTCTTTTTTAAACTCAATATTTTGTACCATCTTAATAAGTTTAATGTCGGATAATTTTAATTCTTCGCTCCGATGAGGACCGGAAACCTTGTCCTTTCCTTTGCAGTTGTTCACAAACCTAAAAATAAAACTTAAAACACGAACAATTTTAATGCAACTATAACTTAGATTTAAGAAATCCTCAGTGAAAGGGTTAGTTTTCACATTAAGAAAAATATTAGAGTCACTAAGTTCTTCTGGAAAGTCCTTCACAATGACTTCCACCGGAATGTCTTTATTTGGATACTCGTTGTTTCTCAGGAACAGTGGGCCTTTCCACCACATATCATTTTCTAAAAGTTTACTTGGATCCAAACCTCGGGATATAAGATCACTTGGATTCTCATTTGATGACACATGACGCCACTGATAACCATTAGTCAATTCTTGAATTGTTGCCATTCGATTTGCAACAAAAGTTTTCAACTGTTAAGGCTCCTTTTGTAAACACGAAAGTACAATCATGGAGTCACTCCACAGATACACATTGTTCACAGGATCTGAATTTTATATCTCATTTTAAAGAAGTACAGAGAAAAATAGAAAAAGTTTTAACTTTTTACATAAATACTTTCACTTCAAGCACTCTGGCAAACAAGAGCGCAACCCTAAGGGAGATTTATATCAATGTCATTTTGCCAAAGATCATATATGGTGTGGGAGCATGGGGTGTCCGAGCAGGGGAGCTAGTTCGACTGAGATCGAAATTGGATTCTTTGCAGAGAGGTTGGTTATTGGCTATTACTAGAGCTTTTAGAACAGTATCGACGGAGGTTCTGTGTGTTTTAGCCGGTGTACCCCCTCTATCTATTCAATACCGATTTTATTATGATAAATTTCTACTCAGAAACAAATTAAATGAGTCTATGACATATAATGACACTGTCATATGTGCTGAAGACATTACATATTTTAATTCTGAAAATATTTCGCCGATAGAAGCTCGGAGAATTAACTATGATTGTAACAAATTGGGACCACAAGAGATTGAAATCTATACTGATGGCTCTGGTTTCGAGAAGGGCGTCGGTGCAGCATTTGTTGTCTATTTTTATGGACTGGAAATACATTCGCAGAAATTTAAAATGAAAGAGAAAAACTCAGTATATCAGGCTGAAATTATTGCTGTAAAAGAGGCCCTGAATTGGATTGTAAAAGGACTTGCTAACAGACATTGTATTCACATATATTCAGACGCACTTTCAGTCTTAGCGGCGCTCTCCCGGCCAGAGCCAAAAAACGAATTATTGGAAAATATTAAAGATCTTTATTACAAAGCTTATGAAAAACATTCAGTATATCTACATTGGATCAAAGCACACATTGGGCATTGCGGTAATGAGAGGGCGGATGCACTGGCTAAGGAGGCCGCCCTGGGGGATGGAATGGAATACTTATGCGTTAAACCATCAAGAAGAAAGTTGATTGCTACTATGAATGATTATTACCATAAACTATGGAAACAAGAGTGGGAAACTTCCACAAGAAGAAATTACTACCTGAAAGATATAGAAGTTTCAACTAAGATGAGGGTTTATAAAGATACAGACGTTAACCAGATCATTACTAATCATGGGAGGTTCCCCTCTTATTTAAGCAGATTCCACCTCCAGGGCAACGATAAATGCCTCATTTGTGATCAAGTTGGAACCGCAGAACACTTTGTCGAGTTCTGTGCACTTACTCAGGGGGTGAGGATGAAATATGGAATTACAAGTACTAATGAACTTAGAATTAAAAACTCCAAATTTAAACAGTTTGCCAAAGATATATTGAGTATCATCAACAGCAATAAATCAATTATTGGAATTGAGAGTTGATAGGGTATTGAATGGAAATTACTAGGAATTAAGGATGGTTATGAACATTTTAGTTTTATTATATTAACTTAAAGTGATAATATTTTTGGAGTTTAAGAGCTTTTATGTAATATAGAGGATACTATTGTGGAAGTATTTTATTAAAAAATTCTAATGAATTTGAGTTTTGTAATTGCTTTGTATTATTTTGTAATCTTATTGTAAATTGTTGTTCCTCATGGATTTGAGAATTTAGTGCTCAGAATAACTCCCTAAGGCCTTATAAATTTTAGTGAGGAGAGAGATATCCTGTGAACTCATGTAAATGTTTATAAAGAGTAAATGAATATTGTATGATATTGGACGCTGTATGTGATATATTATACCAATTGTATTTATTTGCGGTATATTTTGTACTATATAATGAGATTTTGCTATGAAACCAATGGCTGTATGTGATCCATTATACTAATTGTGTAAATTATGTTATACTTTGCATTATATGATGAAATACTTGCTGTTGTAAAACATAAGATATTGTACAATGTACCTGTGACATGCTCTTACTGTAATTACACAGTTGTGACTTAATTGATTAGGGACTGCTCAAAATACTACTAAATTTGGATTTAATAATTATTGGCAATCTAATCAAAATGATTAATAGAGACATAAAACACTTAATGGAATTAAGTTCTTCTTTCCACTTCTTCACATTTTAAGGTATTTTATCTAGAAATTGATATATTTAAATTAGTCTTTAAAATGTAAATTAAAGAGTTTAATAGAGACAGGATACTCTTTAACTGAATTTTAAAAGTTTAATATTTTAATTTGTTTGACTTTTAACATGGATAGAGAACACAGATTTTAAAATATTTTGGAATAGGGATATATCACCAGTGTTTTTGTTTTTGTTTTTGTTTGTGTTAGATAGGCCTGTCCTCTTTTAGCCATAGGGCCGTTTATTCGGCTAGGGGGGCTGAGGACTTCGCCCTTTACATTACATTACATTACATTGTTCACAGGAATCTCTAATGAAGATATTACTCTGACTATTAGCCTTGTAAGTAAGATTGCCACACAAAGCTCCAGCCTCGGAGTAGTAACTCGTTTCATAGGCGAGACTCGAAATTTACAAGTCACTAGCCTTTTCTTCACTTCTCCATCTCTCGAAAGGAACTTGCAATATATGGCTGCTCCGTATGCTACTTCAGAGGCATCTGCAAATTCGTGAAGTTCCACTTGATCTACTTCTGCAATAGGAATAAACATCTCAACTTCTATTTCACTGATCATTTCCAATTCGGTTAGAGAATTTCTTCCATTCATCAGCTTCCTTTTTTGGCAATGGTTCATCCCAATTCAGCTTTAACGACCACAATCGTTGGTGGAATATTTTGGCTTTACTTATGATTGGTCCTAGTAAACCAATCGCGTCGTACAATCTTGCAATCGTGGACAATATTTGTCGCTCGCTAACAACTATATCATTATCAAGTTTCATTCTAAAACTGAAACAGTCTCTCCTAGAGTTCCAGGACACTCCGAGTGTTGTAGATTCTTCTTCATCAGGAAAAGGAAGGTGTGGTTATCTTCCGCAAGTTCAGCATGATTACTAAATCCACTTGTGTAGTGTCATTCCTGCAGTCTTTAGTATTGTAGTTAACTGAAATTGAAGCTTCTTTGCAGTACTCAAATATTTCGCTCCACTAAGCACATCGTCCATATAAAAATTTTTAAGTAAGACTGGCGCAGCTAATGGAAATTTTGGACCTTCATCGATCCACAGTTGCTAAAGCATTCTCTGAGCTAAGTATGGAGCACTAACTGTACCGTAGGTCACAATATTAAGCTCGTAAGTTTTCACAGGTGTATCACTTTCTTTTTTCCACAGGATTCGCTGCAGGCATCTCTGCTCAAGATTAGTTTCAATCATTCTATACATTCTTCTGATATCTGCCGTAAATGAGAATGGGTACTTTGGAAATCTGAGCATGATTTAAAAGAGATCATCTTGAATAACCCCTCCATTACGTTGTAAAGAATTTAGCGAAATTCCATTTGATGTTAAACAGGACGCATTAAACACTGTTCTCAATTTAGTTGTCGCTTTTTGAGGGCGATATACCCCATGATGTGGCATAAAGTACACTACCCTAGGCTCGCTTTTCTCCTTAACCTCAGTCATAGCTCTTGATACTGCTTTAAAAAGTCCTGATACAGACTTAAGTACTCAGGGTCTTTCACGAATCTTTTCCATGGGGAATTTAACCTTTCAGGGGCCAAATGTTTTGAATTTCCTAAGCAAATAGGGTCTTCTTTTAGTGGCATTGTTACAATGTATCTTCCTTCTTTATTCCGCTTATGAGTTTGCACATAATGTTCTTCAGATATTGTTTCTTTATTTTTTGGAACAGCTGTTTCAACGTTCTCTATTTCTTAAAATTTTCTTATTGTTTGTTTCAAGTCATCCGTTGTTTTCATTAACCCGCAATGTACTCGATTCTGTTCTTCTGATATAATGCTTCCTGACACAATAAACCCAAATACGCTGTTTTGCAAAATAAGACTCGAGTTTTCGTAGCGAATCTGTTCAGGCTTTAATATTTCAAAGAAACCAATTTTCCTTGAACGAATCAAATCTTGCGTGATTTTTGGTACTACAGTCAAATACCGAAAATCCGCCGACCTGAAATCCGCCAACTCCTGAAATCCGCATTGCCTCTTAAAATATAAACATTGAAATTATAGGTTCCAGGAACCGCAACACGGAGAATGAAATACCTCAGAAAAAATATTTATCCAATAATGCATCATAATTACCGAATAATAATTATTCTGTGTTAGTGGCAGAAAAAAAATCTTAGCCCAGAAGAGGTTTTTAGTACGGGTGATGTGTTTAAATGAGCCAACACTGGCATATCAGATAAATGATGAAGAAATTATTGGCTCTGTTTTAACTCGCCACAGCAAGAAAACGATTCCGACACCGACACAGGTAGTGAATTTGATAGGAGTGAGAAAATATCTTTTTCTTTAGAACATGATGAAAAATACCTAAAATATTTAGAACAGAGCTGTGTCACAGAGCAAGATATTATGACCCTGTAGAATTTACAAAAAAAAGAAAGAAATTACTCTGGAGCACCCTAAAGTTTTAAAACAAACCTCTATCGGAAAAATGTTTAAAATAGGTTTAAAAAAAGTGAAATATTTTATTCTTTATTAATATCCCTTTTTTTACATATCTTTGTGTATATGTTCTTAATGCTTTAAAATATTCCTGTAATCACTAATATAAATGAATTACATGCATAATGCTCACAGTTCGATATGGTATACATAGCTTTTTTAGAATTCTCCTGATGTATTATTGTACGTAATAATTTAAGTAAATGTATCTAATATGCCTTATTTATCTTACGCTTTTAATCTGAATATTATGATTTGGCTTTTCTGTCCTGAAATCCGCAAAATCCTAAAATCCGCACAACCAAGCACTGCGGATTTCTGGACTTCTACTGTACTAGAAAGTCTAAATGTCTCATATAACTTTTATCGTTATTGCTAATGCATGCCGAAACTTTTGATCGAATTGTAAAGGAGGAATCATTTAATCCGTAAATTGCGATGTTTACTTTATCTGTCTTCAATTGGAATCTACTCGCATATTCTCTGCTTATAAAGGATGAAGACTGCCGCCACAATCATTAATAATAAAGCATATCGCAGTGCTTAAACAAACGTCGTTGTAAGCAGAGTGTTACCGCTGTTAACCAGAAAGTCTGGCGCTAGGGGGGAGAGTACACTGGAGCTAATCGCTGTTTCATTTTTATTTTTTTCATTCACTTTCGATGTTTTCTACCGGAAAATGAAGTGTCACGTGGTGTCTTTTCTCGCATACAGAACACGAAATTTTTTATTTGCAGTTTTTAACAGGATGATTTAATGCTAGACAATTAAAACACAACTTATTACTTTTAACTCTTTCAACTGGATCATTCATCGGTAGGTTCAAGTAATTTGGGCATTTTGCCAAGAAATGATTTTCGTCACAAAGAACACACTTCAAGCTTTTTACATCGCAAAGAATACCTTTCAAACATTTTTCGACGTTTTATAATTGTTGCGAGATTTTTGAAAGCTGTTCACACTTTCGATAAGGGACTTTCCGCGAGTTGGGGAAAAATAAATCTGCTTCCTTTACCATTTGTTGAGGCAGAAACCAACTTTCAGCTTGTCATACAGAAATATGGGCTGACGTTTCTCAATCTAATGTCTCAAACAATTTGTCTGATATTATTAGCTGCTTCAAAGTTTCAAAATCAAACACTTTCCTCAATTTTAAGTAATATTCAAAATTTGTCTTTAATCGCGACACGAATTGTACGTGGGACTAATTTAGGCGTTGAGCGTTTTTAAAATTCTCTAACGCTTTGTGGCGTAGGTTCGAATTCTATTAGAACAATAGCCTTCACTTTTTCATAGTCACTTATATCCTCATCTCTTATATACACAATAATGTTCGAAGCCCGTTCCCCTAACAAGTTTAACAATATTTCCGCTTTAGATTTCTCGGGCACATTTTTTGTCGTAAAAGCTCTTTCTAAAGAAGAGAAAAAATAACTCCAGTTTTCAGGTTTACTTGGAACCTTCAACGTTAGAGTTCTTATATACCTTAAGAACTTATAAGACTTACTTATAAGTTCTTATACTTTTTTACTTATCTTTGCTTTCAGCTTGTAATCAAGCGATTTCCAGTTCTGTTTTATCTTTCCAATTTAATTTGTTCTAACTGTAATACTTAAGCTTCTTCAGCTTTACGATGCTCTACTATGGAATTACCCAACTCTATGACCAAATCTGGATCAGATTTAAAAGCTTAACTACTTTTTAATCGCTAGATTTAAATCTGCAACAGTTATCTTTTCAATTAATTCTGTATTTAATTTTAAAGCTAGTAGCTTTAAATCTTCTTTGAGTTCACCTTTCATCAACGTTATACGCTTAATAAAATAACACAAAATATAAAGTAATTGTTCTCTAAATACTCTTAACACAGTACATAAATACTATAAATATTTTCTCAAAACTGTTATACAGTATCTCGATAATAAAATGGCATTTTATTTTTAAATCGAAACTGCTGACTTACTCGTTACTTGTCGATGACTCTTAACCCATAGACTTACGGGTCCAGGCGGACCAGATGTTGTTACGCACATACACTCCTGGACTGTAACAATATTTTACACTTTTATTCTCAGTAATTTTACACAATTCATGGCCACTCGAAGCCATGAATTCTCTCAGACACTCTTAACTCACATTCTCACGTAACAAAACTCCAAGAACTCAAGACGCGTGCGCAGACACAAGCACTGGGTTGCGCGCGCAGACTAAACTTGCATATTTAACTCTTTGCCTCAAGTGAAAACACGTGTAGCCCTGGTATTGAAGAGAATTTAATTCATGAAGTTTTTTTTAATTTCTTTCTATGAAGAATTAAATCAGTGGCAAAGATTATCTCGAATATTATTAGTACATCTCTGGAAGGCAATGATATTGTTGCGTGCGTACGGGTTCGTTATGGACTAAATGCACAAGTCGTAAAAAGTTAACAAACATTTATTCTTTCCACAAGAAATAAATCTAAATGCTGAAATATTTCTTCAGATATATTCGCAAAATATCACAATATCTCAAACTTTTAGCAAAAACTCTGTTCAAAACAGATAAAATAATTTTATCTCACAGCGAAATTGCTACAATCAATAACAGCATTAAGTAAATGAACAGCAGTTCGCTTTTTACACCTACAACTACAACAACAACTGAGATGAGGTGTTTCAATTCGGCTTTTATAAGCTTTTTAATTATCACTAGAACAATCTCGATTTTTCTAGATTTTTGTGGATGGCAACAGTAATTACGAGATATTTATTTATTAAACATTAAATGCACACGCTCTTTTATTTTTATTTTTTTGACGTATCTTTCTCTTCAAAAATCGTCTGCGTTGCACGGGAAATATAAAGCAATTTTAATTACAATTCTAAATAAATAGCCAAATAAATGTGAAATCCGTAACAATATTTACAGTGTCTCACAAAAGTGATGGGACACTTGGGCTTTACAAACGGAAACCGTTATAAAATAAATTAAAAAAACATGTAAAAATTTTTTGTGGGTGTGTTTCATACTTAAATTTAGTAACAATTATTACATAACATACATTTTCTCAAAATATTAAAATATTAATTTAATAAAAATACAATTGTTTAGAACGGAGCAAAAAATGGCTCACATAAGTGATGGGACACTTACTTTTCCACCAAATATTTATCCAAAAATTTTACTTTTTAAAAGGTTTTAATATTTTAATGGATTTCCTTTTACTTTTAAAACATGATTTAATCTTCTTGGGATGGATTCGACTCATTTTTTGTGATCTCTGGAGTGATTTTACCCCATTCTTCTTGAAGCACCGATTTTAATTGTTGTTTTGAGGAAATGGTGTGTTTGCGAATTCTTGATTCCAATTCTTGCCAAATATTCTCGATAGGATTTAAGTCTGGAGATTGTGGTGGTGTTTTTATTATTTCAGGGCAGTTATACAGCAACCAGAGTCTAATGTTCAAAGCAGTGTGCTTGGGGTCATTGTCCTGGTAGAATTTAAAATCGTTATGAAGGTTCAATTTTCATGCTGAAGATTTCAAATTTTGATTTAATATGCCAATATACTTGTACTGATCCATTATACTGTCAATAAAAACAAGATTACCAACTCCAGCGGACGACATACACCCCCATACCATAACTCCTCCTCCACCATGTTTTACTGCTGGCACCAAGTTCTGTTTGCGAAATTTTTCCCTGGGTTTTCTCCACACTAAGATTCTACCGTCAGAACCAAATATATTAAATTTACTCTCATCAGCAAATATAACTTCATTCCAGTAATCAAAATTCTTATTTATGTTGGATTTTGCGAAAGCCAGTCTGAGTTTTCTATTCCTCTCACTTACGAAGAATTTTTTCCTGGCTGCTCTACCGTGATATCCAGTAGATCGAATTACTCTTCTAATAGTCTCAGGATTAACAATTACTCCATATAATGCTTGTAAATCAGCAGCGACTCATTCTTGGATTTTTTTTAATATTTCGAACGATAATTCGCTTTATTCCAGTGGATAGCTTTGATGGTCGGCCAGGTCTTCTTTTATCCTTCTTAAACTAGACTCCGTGATACAAATAGTAATAAATGTTATCTTTTCACTACAAATTAACCATAGGAAATTTAAAAACATGTTGGAAAAAATAACAACATTTTATTTTTGCGTACTCCGATGCGGTGGTTAAACAGAGGAATTTGTGTGTGTTTTACACAAATTATTTTATTTTTACAAGAAAACGATAAAACTGGGTACCGAATGTACAAATTATAGAACACAAAAATACTGCCTTCAGTCCCTCTGTACTAAATCACAGTAAAATAAAAAAAAAGAAAATCTGGAATGTTTCAGATTTTAAATTACAACCAAAGGGCCGTTTTTTGTAACATTTTGTGTGTTACCTTTATTTATTAAATATCATGTTCTTGGCACTTAAACCATAAAATTCAGTTCAACAGCAATATCGCAAAATAATTTTTAAATGAGTATATCTTTAGCATTTCTGATACACAGTTCCGCGCGCTTTATATAAAAAGGTTTGTTCCCCCGTAGATTATTGCCATTTCTGGCTTTTAAATCGTTTGAGTTTGTTCATCAAAAGTTCGTTAAAGTTTTACAAAATGTGAAATAGATAATAAAACAAATTCCAAATTTCGAATTTTAGCTTCCAGATGCCAATATTCGCAGGAGGATTACGTCATTCAAAATTCGATGGCTCTATGTACAGTCGTTTTATCACAATGTGAGAAACATGCCTACATTTATGCACATTCTTCATTATTTAATTTCTTTAAATATAATACAGGGCTGCAATATTTGGTGGCAACAGTTAGAAAGGGAACCGACATTTAATGTTTCCGACGTCAAATCGCAAAGGGAAAACAATAGTCCTTGAGGGACAAAGCCCCTTTGGACTAATAAAAAAATAAATAATTTAAAAAAAACTTAATTCAGATTCTATATTACGCCAAAATAAGCGGGTTTTTTTCTTCCTTTTTCTTTTTTTTCCTTACTTTTATTTATTGAATATCATGTTGTCCGCACTTAAACCTTAAAATTCAATCCAACACGATTATCGCAAATATATAAAAGAGCATATCTTAGAATTTTCGATACACAGTCTCGTGCGCTGGAGATAAAAATGTTTTTTCCCCGTACGGTGTGGCCTTTGTTCGCTTTGAAATCGTTGAGTTTCTTAATCGAAAGCTCATAAATGCTTTAAAAATATGAAATAGATAATGAAACAAATTCCAAACTTGAGCTTCCAGATGCCCATATTCGGAGGAGGATTACGTTGTTCAAAATTTGATGGCTCTGGTGCCGCTGTTTTATCACAATTCGAGAAATATACATACATTTATGCAGATTCTTCATCATTTACTTTCTTTAAATATAATACAGGGTGATAATATTTGGTGGCAACAATTTCAAAAGTGATTCGCCGTTTAAAGTGAATAGATGCAAAATTCCAAAACGAAATTAATAGCGCATCTGAGCTAACGGTCCTTTGGGTTAATAATTTTGATCGTGCTTTATAGAAAGAAAATTATTGGCAATGGACAATCAGAATATTTACGTTTTACGCGCAAATAGGTATTTATCATAAAGAGATACACAAGCAAATATTGCAAAATTTTCCAGCTGTAACGAAAGCTAAATAAGATAGTATTTAAATATTTCCATAATTATAATAATTTTTAATTATTTAGCTACTTTATCCAACACTTTTAAGGGAAAAGTTAAAGAAATATTTATGAGTATCTGCTATTCGAATTAAATCTCAGTCTCAGAGGTATAGAAACAGCAGTTACTTCAGAACAACTGCATAGGGATGCGATTATGCAACATTGTTTCACGAATTCATCGAGCTCAAAAACGATTTTAATTGGAGGTTATTTTTTAACAGCACACAAAAAAGGAGGAGTATGCTGAGTTTAGGAAGTTAGTGCCTACAAGTGCAAGACAAAACATTTGGGAAGTTAGTGCCTAAAAATACAAAAATGTGGCCCACCAGCGGTTCGAGCGGTAAAAGCCGCTGAACACAGGTAGTTTGGTTCGGGTTCGAATTCCGGCGAACGGACTGCCTGCATGGTCCTTTCCATTGTTTTCCCCGTGTGTAACGTAGATACGAACCAGTTTTTCTTAAAAAGATCTCAACGGGGCATCCCTCCCTTTCTGCGTAGTGCCTAAGGCCGGAGCACATAATAATTAAAACAAATTCAAAATACAAAAATGTGCTTAATGATTACCCACGTTTCTCGCATCAACATGCGTTTGACAATGATCCTATTCGGAACCGAAATATGCAAAGAGCTTATATTAAATCGACTTATTGACGCTCACCTGGATGACGTATTAGGAGTAGCATACAACAGTTATTAACTTGATTGTCAAAAACAGTAAAATGGTTTTCAAATGTCAAAAATTACATTAAAGTTTAAATCAATATTTGGATCTACACTGGTCTGCAAAAATTAAGGACGAAGTCGAAAAATTAGCATATTAGCTGAACGAAGAGGCAGAGCGGACAGAAAGACCAATCAGGAGATTAAGTAAGGTGATGTACGGTAGCACATGCGCAGATATGCAGGTAGACGAGGGAGTGTCTGAGTAGTATAAAGCATGTTGTCGGTGTAAGCTCAGTATTTCTGGCAAAGAGATTGCACGCCGTATAGCAGTTAAAATCACACCGAGTTGCTGCCTCAGCGAGAAATGGCGAATAATCAATCTGTTAGACGACATCTGGATGCTTTTACCCGAGGTCGAATCATTGGGAAGTTGGAGGAAGGCCGCAGTGTGACAAGTGTGGCTGCAGAGTTCGGAATTGCTCACAGCATCGTTTCACGACTTTGGAGACAATTTCAAACTACAGGAACAGCTATCCGGGGGTTTAGTAGTGGTCGTCCACGAGGAACCACACCCGCAGATGACCGGTATATTGCCTTACAGGCCAGAAGAAACAGGCGGCAGACAGCGGGAGAAATCGCTAGACACACGACACAGGCGACTGGACGACCGATATCGCGTTTTACCGTGGCCAGAAGACTGCACGGTGGTGGTCTGTTTGCACGACGCCCTGTACGGTGTGTACCTCTAACGCCTGCCCATCGGAGAAGGCGTTCTCTGTGGTGCCGGGAACACCGGAATTGGAGAGACAATGAATGGGGACGAGTACTCTTTACAGATGAGAGTAGATTCAGTCTGAGTAGCGATTCTCATCGCATACTCATCTGGAGAGAGCGGGGAAGCTGCAATCATCCCTCGAACATCATTGAAAGGGACAGGTATGGAGGGGGCGGTATTCTCGTTTGGGGAGGCATCATGCTTGATAGTCGTACAGACCTTCACATTTTCAACGCAGGTTCAGTCAACGGGACCTGTTATTGTAACGAGATTCTTCTTCCATATGTGCGTCTTTTTAGAGGCGCTATGGGTCCGCAGTTCCTTTTCATGGACGGCAATGCACCATGTCATCGCACAGTAGCTGCCGAACAGCTCTTAGAGAGTGAGGATATTGAACGTATGGATTGGCCGGCACGATCTCCGGATCTCAATCCCATCGAGCAAGTATGGGATTTTCTAGGCAGACGCTTGGCAGCTCGTACCTTACCTCCAGTAACGATTCCGGAGCTTCGATTGGCGCTGCAAGACGAATGGGCAGCAATGCCTCAACAACTCATTGACACCCTCATTCACAGCATGGGCAGACGCTGTGAAATCTGCCTAGCAGTCAGGGGAGATCATATCCCCTATTAAAGACCGGATGTTTCTTGCTGGACACCCATCACAGGGATGTTTCTGCCTTCAGTCGCATTGCGCTCCAATCTACTTTTTCAATAAAGCTTCTTTTTATCCCTCTGATTTCTCTTTTCGTAAGTGTTGCTTACATTACTCATGTCCTTACGTATGGGGGATCTTACGGTATTAAATGTGTTGATTTGGAAAGCTTTTGTACAAAGTTATATTGAAAAAACCGTCTCGTCCTTAATTTTTGCACACCAGTGCATTAAGGCTTCTTTTTTACTTCTATATTATTAAACTATGTGGTATTTTATATTGTCTGACGGCTCCCGCAGCATAGCAAGTACATAGTAAATAACAACAACAACAGAAAAAAAAAGCATAGCAAGCGATAAAAACATGTGTGCCCCCCCCCAAAAAAAATTATAAATGGTTGATCATGGAGATTTTGGAATGTAGTCGCTATGTTGGTTTCTAATTTATTCAGTGTTTTATTTTTAATGAGAACTGTATGTAAACAAATTATTGTAAAATGTATTATTGCTATTGAATTAAAAATATTGCGGGAAAAAGAGGGTTATATTTATTGCTTTTAATGCAAGCACGGCTGTTTATTTTTGGTTTAATTTGGTATATTTGATAATTTTGGTAAGTGCTAAAATTATTATTTTTATATTTTCTGCGATTACATATTTTCTGAGATCCACGGCGTAATAGATTTTTCATCTCAAGAATGTACAGAGAATTTCATTAAAGTCTTTTTGTTTATTTTTATTTTGAGTTTTAATGTACAGAATTTCTACGTTAATATTACTAGAGCTATGGTTTTAAAATCTTCTAAAATGTTTTCTGTTCTATAATGTATATGAAATAATTTGGATAAATGTTGAAGCATAAAAGGAAAAAAAACTTGCAGACGTGTTAGCCAAACAGTTTCATTACCAAACACAAAATAAACTAACCGTAATAAACAGTATGTACTAAGACTTTTACATTTTTCAAATCATTCCAGTAAGAAGATAAGCAGCGGCCAGCGTCTAATTGGCAAGAAAACAACTGCGATGTGTTCGAGACCAAATCTTAATTCAGAGTGAGTTAGTTTGGATTTCGAAATCATTTGATTGGCTAATTAATAACTTCCTAAAATAATTATTGGCTTCTTGAGTTTTCGTTCACAAAACACTCTACTTCACTAGCGGTATGTAAAAGTCCTGTGATGGCTATTAATTTTGAAATTAGACTTAGACGATGTTTGAAATTAGAACAGTTTAGAGAGGTTTATAAGAAATTGCTATTTTAGAAAAAAGAGGGGAAATAATCAAATAAAATGGAGAGCTAAGAGATTTTAGCAAATTAAAGATAGAATTTTGATTTACATACATATGTGTGTAGAAGATAAAATTTTAATTTGTACTATCTTCTTAAGTCTTCTTTCTAATTTGGTTATTTCTCCTTTCTGTTCTTAAAACAGTAATGTGCTTATAATTAATCTTTCTGAAGCGCGCTGTTTCAAAATGAATCTTTGTCATATGATCCTTATTTAACGTTCATTCCACATCTACTTAACGACAAAAATTAAAAGTAAAATCTTTCTTCCAGTTAGAATCACGCAGAAACTTTAATTAAGCTAATAGCAATAGGACGATACTACGTCCTCTATTAATATACTGTCTATTGATTTTAATAGTTATATATAATTACACCGTACATATTTAATGCCACAAGTATAACTTTCGCTTTTATCTTGCTTACTTTTGCTACGGGAACAAGTTGTCTGCGACTTTTATTTTTTGATTTCAACTGTTAACTCTCTCACTGATCAGGGTTTTCTCCATGAAGCACAAATGTTTCAAAAGTACCACGAGAAAGAATTATCTTCTTGATTTTAATTTCAAAATGTTCCTAGTACTTTATACCTGGATTTGTGTGCTTTTAATATACTGTCTTAATTTCTTGAATATGTTTTAAGATGCACGTATACATGCGTTCTCACATACATCACAAAATGTACTTATACCGTATACATCCAGCCTTGACGGTCTGAGGGACTTCGAACATTTCAAACATTTGCTTGAAATTATCGAACAGAAGCTGCATCTGTCTCAGCATTAATTGTTAATTATTTATTGTTACGAAATGTTCAGGCGCGGTAAGATAGTTTCCCCGCAAAACAGGTTTAGGGTTGCCAGAAAGTGGCATAGTAAGGCAGGTTTGCCATATTTGGCGAAAATTCGCCCGTTTGGCGACATTTGGCGATATGCTATAGATGCATGGAGAACCTTCTGGAACGAATTTTTATTGGTTTAGCCCAGAATGTTCTCGAACAAAAGCCAAAAGCTATATAAACTCTGATGGTACGCGGAGATCGAGTCAGTTAAGAGTCTATCGAGTTCATAGTCAGTTAGCGAGCGAGTGTCTCGCAGTTTAGTGCCGAGTTGGTCGTCGAGTGCATCCACAGAATCTCTTAGTGTATTGCGAGTTAGTGCATCGTCGAGTTTCAATTTAGAGTGTGTTGAGCTCCGGGAACGACTGAACCAAGTCGGAAAGCTGTTGTCTAATGTATCGCTGAGTGCATCGCGAGTTGTAGCGTGGAGAATCTCGAGAGTACGTGGAGTTCCGATAACGACCGAGCAGAGTTGGGAACTGTACTCTGGTGCTTTGCCGTGAAGCTGTCTTCACCGTTATAGCCTGATAGCCTGGAGGCTGTGTCGCTGATTGTTTCAGCGTGTTTATAGTAGTTCTTCGACGACTGCAAAAGTGTTTTTGGAGCTCTCTTGAAAATACTGGCCAATAAATTGTGTTTCCATTCTCCATCAAGTGTCATCGTTTTTATTCACTCCAAATCCGCGAACCCTTAACGTACGTACGTGAAGAAGAAGAAGAAAAAAGTAACAGTATATATATGTGTGTGTGTATAAGATAAAATTCTAACTTTAATCTGTAACAGTTGTAGAGACATTAGGTTATTACGAAGCAAGAGAGTTGAAAAATATGCAATTCCTTCGCCGGGGATCGAACCACGGACCTCTGAAATACCGGCTCAGTGTGCTGACCATTACACCACGAAGGCACGCTAAGAATGTGGGAGATATACCTTATATACTCCCCTTTTTAAAGGGCGACTAGGGTTTTTAGGGGACCTAGTCGCCAAATCCTGGGTGTGGAGAGTCATCATCCACAACCCTTTTAGTTCGGGCGCCAGTGTAGAGACATTAGGTTATTACGAAGCAAGAGAGTTGAAAAATATGCAATTCCTTCGCCGGGGATCGAACCACGGACCTCTGAAATACCGGCTCAGTGTGCTGACCATTACACCACGAAGGCACGCTAAGAATGTGGGAGATATACCTTATACAGTTCCTTAAGTCTCCTTTCTAATTTAGATAGTTCCTCTTTTATTCTACAAAATAGTAAAATGCATTTACTAGATCCGTTTGAACTGTGTCATTTCAAAAATTAATCCGTATCATACGAATCTTATACGATACTCACAATGCATTAACCTAAATGACACGAAACGTCTTTCAGCCAATAATAGTATTAAAATATACAAACCGAAACCTTAACCAACCAATGAAAATTTAACGTACTCACAACTTTGCTATCCCTTAGTTTAATTTCAGTACTATAATTTACGCATTCCTTCTTGTTGATCTTTTTTACTTTGTGCGAATGTCTGTAGTCTCTGCTTTTCCGCACTGTTTTCTGAATATTGTAAAAATATGAAAAGGTTGCTTGAAAGTATGAAATAGCTGGTGCACCTTTTTCAGGGTTTTATATTGATTCAAATTATCATCTGCAAGTCCATGATTGAGTATTTATTGGAATAAAAAGGCATAAACATCATGATCATGTTCTACGTCATCATTTTAATTTTCTGTTTTATTTTATTATTATTATATAAATGTAAGATATAATAAAATATGATGGCTATGTTAAGAAATAATTGGCAACCTTAAAACTGACTATTCTAAATTCATCTATTCTCCAAAATTCGAGATCTTTCAATGTTACGCAACACTTAAAGTAGATACCTCATGTTCAATCAAAATAATTCTAAACCAAAACTTTTTAACTCGAACGAAACTCTTGACTCCCTCCCTTCTTCCTTTGAATTGCTTATACCGTACTGCTATGCTCATTCATCTAAGATGACGTCGTACTTTAAAACCCTTGTGTACATGGAAATTATTGTATTCAACTATGATTAAAAAATATCTTGTCTTCAAAAGGGTCATTTGATATGCGTAAAATTACAGATTGTGATATTTCAGTTGTGTTAAATGCGTCATCATGACTTTCCACTCAGTCCTTTCTACAGCCACGAGCTGATAAAAGTACTGGTTTCCTTGATCTACGCAGTAACATGACATATATACTCTTTCTTTTATTGCATTATCTGGTATCACTTCAGTGCCATCATTCCGACATTTTTATTACGTGTATTAACGTATGAATGTGAAAACGATATGAATGCATGTGAATGTGATATATATGTTACGGTGAAACACCGAAATCTGGAGAATGTCGACTTTCACCGGTGAATGTCAACATTCACATAGTCGCTTGGTGTATGTCCGAAATATTTTCCAAATACTCTTATTTCTGACTTACACCGGTAAATGTCGACATTCACCATGTACTAATGGTGAATGTTCAACTTATAATAATATTATATTTTCTTCTCCGTAATTCAGTCGCGAAAAAACGAACTTGAGATTTAAAATAAGATTTTAATAACATAAGAACTTAAAACACACAGTACATTCAAAATGAGAAAGCAAAATATTAGAAGTTAAAACCTTACTTAATTATACAGTACGTTCTAAATGAGAAAATAAAAAATGTTAAAAAAAAATCTGAAATGTTTCAGATTTTAAATTACGCCCAAAGGGACGTTTATTTAACATTTTGTGTGTTACCTTTATTTGTTAAATACCATGTTCTTCGCACTTAAACCATAAAATTCAGTTCAACAGCAATATCGCAAAATAATTTTAAATTGAGCATATCTTTAGAAATTTCGGTACACGCTCTCACGCGCTGGAGATAAAAATGTTTTTCTGTACAACGTTGGTATTGCTGGCTTTGAAATCTTT
>KK117975.1:284567-318300 GCA_000611955.2 Stegodyphus mimosarum | reverse complement strand
GCAAATTTCAAATTCAAAATTAGGGCTTCCAGATGCCCATATTCGCAGTAGGATTACGTCATTCAAAATTCGATGGCTCTAGGTTTTATCACAATGCGAGAAACATGCATACATTTATGCAGATTTTTCATTTTTTAAACTTTAATGCAAAGCGATAACATTTAGTGGCAACAATTTGAAAAGTGAATCGGGCATTCAGAGTGAATCAACGCAAAATCGCAAAACGAAAGTAATAGTCCTTCGGGACTAAATCCCTTTGGACTAATAATAGCAATAAAAAACTTAACTAAATTATGTGATTCAAATCTTATTTATTGCAACAACTTAAACTATTAAGACACTTTGAATTGCACAAGAGGACCTTGTTTTTTTACAACTGCATTTATGGGAAACAGCCAGTCGCCTCTTTGTCTGCTCCTCTCTTTTCGACCTACACCAGAGCATATCTGTGATTGTCGACATACACCGGTGAGAGTCCGAATGTACAAGAATGCAATGTTATATTCGATCTTTACCGACCTATTTGGTGAATGTTAACATTCTCCGGTGAAAGCCGACATTCTCCAATATCGGTCTTTCACAGTAACATATACATATAAAGAGAGAGAGAGAGAGCAAATACGTATTTATAATATGAAGGATGATTTACAAATATTCCTGTTGTTTATTGTATTCAGTTAACACAAGTTTGCTTCGTGTGCATTCATTGATCAATTTGCTATTCGCATTAAGCGAGATGGTCCTTTGTCAGAGATTAATATTGTTGCGTTTTACGGGTTCGTAGATTTGAGAGTATCCGATGAAAACACGATGTAGAACAATAAAAAGCACAATTTATTTACAAGAATCACTATTTACAGCACAGTTCCAAAATTGCCTTTACAAGCGTCGAAAATCTACAATAAATACGCTGAAACAATCAGCAACACAGCTTCAGGCTGTAACTGTACAGGTAGCTTCACGGCAACACTAAACTTCTAATAAACACCGTGGAACAATCACCAATACACTGTCAAGCTATACTGTAAAGGTAGCTTCACGGCAAAGCACTATCTCGATCGCTTTCCGTTCACAGAACTCTCGCGTAGCTTAGCACTCGCAGTGAGCAGCTATTCTCACAACCTCACACTTAATCACACTGCTTCACAATCTCACTACTCGCAACTAACTGCTCTCAGAAACGCAAGGGTTTATATAGCGTTTCTTTAAGTTCCACATCTCGACAGGAAGTTATTCTAGAAGCATCCCGATTGGACCATGGGATATCGCCGATTTGGTCGCCAAATGGGCGATAAAGTCGCCAATCTGGCAACCCTACCATACACTATTTTATGGCAACCTTAGTGCTATGCCGGAAAGCTTACATACAGGCGCAACCGCCGAATTTTTCGTAACAATATGTTATTAATAGGCACAGAATTATATTCAACTGAAATTATTTCAGTTATTTTATGCTACTTTGCGTTTAGAAAATGTAGTAATTAAGGATTTTGCAAACTAAATGCTAATAAATATTCATCAGAATATGATTTGGGTTCTTCCCGAAAAGGTTTGGTTTATTCGATTGCGGCAGAGTACATTAGAGCTATCTGCCTAAGGGCAGGCGTACTTTCGCGGAGGACTTTCTAAACGAAATTGTCTCTATCTCCGCTACACAAGGAGAAAACCACAAAGCACTCATGCAGCCAGACCTTGCTCCTGGAATCCAGCTCTAACTACCAGTATCTGGAGATGTTACCGCTCGCAAAAGGCCGCTTCCAAAAAAGCTACTCCATTAATTAAAAAGCATTAAAATAATGATAAAAAACAACTAAAATAAATAATAATAAAAAAAAATCTGAAAGATTTCAGATTTTAAATTACGTCCAAAGGCGCGTTTTTTTAACGTTTCGTGTGCTACCTTTTTTTATTAAATATCATGTACTACGTACTCAAACCATAAAATTCAGTTCAAAATCAATATCGCAAAATCATTTTAAAATGAACATATCTTTAGAATTTCCGTAAGTCTCGTGCGCTGGAGATAAAAATGTTTTTTTTTTTCCGTACAGTGTTGCCATTGCTCGCTTTGAAATCATTTAGTTTGTTAATCAGAAATTCGTTGAAATGTTACAAAACATAAAATCGATAATAAAGCAAATTTCAAATTCAAAATTAGGGCTTCCAGATGCCCATATTCGCAGTAGGATTACGTCATTCAAAATTCGATGGCTCTAGGTTTTATCACAATGCGAGAAACATGCATACATTTATGCAGATTTTTCATTTTTTAAAATTTAATGCAGAGCGATAACATTTAGTGGCAACAATTTGAAAAGTGAAACGGGCATTCAGAGTGAATCGACGCAAAATCGCAAAACGAAAGTAATAGTCCTTCGGGACTAAATCCCTTTGGACTAAAAAGAACTTCCATTATATAACTGAAACAAAGTGTTATTTTAACTCAGCAATCCCACGCCAAGAACTAAGGAATCTAATGTAGTACAATTCGTGCATTGAATATAACATTTGTGAGATTTAAATATTCTAGTAATATGGTTTGATCTATTCTGAATTAAGCATATTTCCTTATGCTAAAAGCTTTAATCGCATTACAATGGCTGGATGCTTTTTTGGTTGCATCAAATGTCGTCAACTCTTAGGATTTCAATGAATATACATTTTATAATAGTGCAAAAACAAATCGGAAGACATTTTTAATCGCATTATGGTTTTATAACTATCAAAATATTTCTGCACGACTGCGCTTTGCTTCGATGATTTAATGTGGACATTTTAAATTTGCTTTTGATACATTTATTTACGATTTATTTAAAAGTATTGAAAGAAACAGGTAAAAATGATAATTTTTAAAAAACGTTACTTAATTCAATATTAAATTTTTACCGAATTCTCTTCAAGAACAGAATTAATGAAGCCATAGTAGCATATGGTATATAAAGCATCAATCCCCGAACAAAAACATTATGCTATATTCAGAAACATTTCGCATAAAAGTATTACCAAACTTCAGAAATATTTTAACTATATACTTTGCTATTTTGTCTCTTGGAAACATAGGTATCATTTCAACAAAAATCGGTGTCAGTAACAGAAAAGCATAGTTTTAGCAATAATGACAGTTAGAGCAAAAAATTAATTTTACTTTTCAGAACTGTCAGAATTAAAATAATTGAATTGCAAACTGTAAAGTTCAGATTACAGTACAGAATTTAAAGAGTTTGTCATTAAAGTTTAAAAAAATTCAGAACTATTTAAAAAGATTAAAAAAATATAAAAACCATAAGATTAAAAAGCCATAGAATGGGTGTTAAATTTATGCCTGCTGCTGTTAAATCGGCAATTCAATTTTACTGGTTGATATTAAGATTTATTTTTTATTTTCAAATTTCATAGGTGAGAAACATATTTGCTGATTTCGATTTTTTGAAACATAGATAATAGATTTTTTACTACTGAGTACAGTATCATAAAAATCATTTCATTTCAATGACCACATCCACATTTATTCTCTTTTTTTTCAAACTTTGCATTATTTTAAAGGCTATCTTTTTCCCTATTGAGCTACCAATAATTTTTAACAACAAACGGAAACAGACAGTAAGCATGCAGCGAGAAAAAGATATAAATTTTTGCATTTAATGAAATGTAATATCTTTCGGTACGTTTAATTAATTAAAAATGACAATGATTTTTAACCACATTTTGGGAGCTCCTTAGCGATATTTGGCTGATGGCTACTGCGTTGAACAACACAAATATACTGAATATATACAGACATATGTGAGCTATAAAATATGAAAGGAAATTCTTAATTTTAAGCTAGCAACAGTTTTATAACTCCTGATTTTAGTTTAGGTACGCAATCTTCCTGAAATCTAAATTGCGTCATTTGAAAATTAATCCGCACTATGTCATCTGCAATGCAAAAGAGCTTTTCCAATCGCAGTCCAAAATTTAAACAAAGATTATCCCAGCTGGTTCAATACGCACTTACTTTTACTATCTTCCTCTTGCTCTTCAAACCTGAGCTGTGCATTTGTGTGCTTCAACCATTGTCTAATAATGTGATCCGTAATACAAAAGTGTGGAGGGTGCTTATCCCAATAAAAATATTATTTAAACGTATTTATGCTTATCAAGACTTTTTACGAATAAATTAACGTGTTTTCTTAGTCATATCGGTCTCCGTTATGTCATTCTGTGAGTCTACACATTAAACACTTTCCAAGTATTTAAGATAACATCACATGGTTAATAGCAAAATTCTAATCCTCAAAGGTCATCATTCTAATCCTAAGGTTGTGACGAGGTGGCGGAGTGGTTAAGGCGATGAACTGCGTGAGTGAGAGCGCAGCGAGAACATAAAATACTTTAACAAACCCTCTTGTGCAACATTAAAATTTCAATTCTTTTATATTTTATTTTTTATTTTTATTTTATTAGACCGAAAGAGATTTAGAAAAGAAGAGTCTCGAAACACGATTTACGTTGTTTAACTTTTCATTCGAATCTCTTGTCATCTGAATAATACCTAAGACATTATTCTTTCTTATTTAATTTGTCTGTTATTAATTAACGAACTAAACTATTTAAAAGCAGTTCTTAAGAATGTTGTTTTTTTACTTTTAAATCTGATTCTATTTGATTTGATTTAAATAAAAATGCATTTAATTCATGATACATCTAATTATAACCGTTAAATATTTTATTGAAATACGTTACATATTTTTGCACTTTTTAAATATTCAGAAGATATATAATTTTCCCATGTTAGTCTAAATGCATGTTCATCTAATATCCTGTAAAATATTTCGTTACTCGACGTGGGCCAACTCAATCAATAATCCCTACTTATAACCCACATTAAACTTTAAAAGAGCCCTTTTGAGCGATTGCTAAAATCCAAACCCTTTCACATTTTATTTACTTTTTTATTTTTTGTTTTTGGAGGGGGAGAAGCTGTTTGTTTTATCAGCGCTATTCTAATCCAAAAACAGTATGACAGAAATCAAAGAGACCTAATGATGGTGGAATAATATAATAATGACATAATAAATATACATAATTAATAATAATTTTTGCCAACGTTATGTAAGTTACATGTGTAGCAATGGGAAATATAGTTTAGTTTTACGGGAACGGCAAGTGAGGCGTTGATGGTATAAGACGTTTTTGAGGTTAATGATCTTCGTTTTAGCCAAAAAGAATGTTTTCACAAATAGCAATTTTGCCGTCTCTGTTGCTGCATTTGGAAGGAAAAAAGAGTGTAACCTAACTGAAGACTAACTCGAAAAAAGCTACTTAAAACTCTAACATTTCATATTTTTATACAGGACATTTTTCAAGTATTTTCAGAGTTTTACAGCATTCTTTTACACTGACAGCTTCAAGTTTAATTTCTAGCTTCTCGCTACAAATATAGCAGATAAAATTTAAGTTAAAAAATATCTTTATTTATTTTTTAATGAAGTAGCAACACACTGAATGAGTTTTTATAAGAACATAGTACAGCAACCACCCACACATGTTTCGAGTGTAATCTTAACGTCACTGTTTGTATTTTTGCGATGCCCTGCAAGGCACTTTACGCTACATTTAATTGAAAGCTGAAAATGACACTAGAACTGAAAGAAAAGTATAAAAGCTTTCATAAACAGCCAGTAAAATAATTTCTTAAACTCGCACGTACTCACACATTCTCATTTACATATCATCCAGTAATGTCAACAAGCATAATATCGCTCAGATATTGTGAACGATTGACGAAATCTGATTGAAACTCTGAAATCCTGTATATGAATGCCCAAAAAGAAGTCGCATTTAATTTGTGACAAATTCTTTGTCAATCAGCGAATCTACTTGCATACTTTCTTGTTAAGCTGCATTTATGTTCCATAATTTAAACATCATTGTTGAACATAAAAATGCTTCGGATGGTTATTCAGCCGAATCTCTTTATAACGTGAAATGGCATCACTTGATTTCATAATGTCCGATATTTTAAAATTGAATGCGTTTAAAACTTACATAAATCGCCAAATCAGTGTACATTTTGCACTTAAAATTTTATCACAGCGATTATTTTTGGGACGGGACGGGATACATTTTATTTCAAATTTTCGTTGATAGCTTATGTTGTATCGATAATACAGCAAAATGAGGGAATTTACTTAGTATAAAAGATGGGCGACGGAGATCTCTCCATATGCGTTTTTAGTAATGTACTATAATACGCTTGCAGATTCAAAGGAATGAATATAGTATAATCTTTTCTTTCTTTTTCCTTATGCTATGATATTAAAAGCCCCGTTTATTGGTGAAAACGAGAAATAAAATGTAATGCCTGCCAAAAAAATCCGTCTCAGTCCTAAGATTCAAATTGCACGCTAACTTTTAAAAATGTATCCAAATTTATGCGACTCTCAGTATAATATTTTATACGGTCTCCGAGGGGAAAAGTTCCAAATATTCATTGTATTTTAATCTGTTAAAAACGGAAAGTTGTGCTTCTTTTTGAGTAATATTGTCGGATATATGATTAATACACATTTTTAAAGAGTCAGCTTACAAATTTAAGGGTGAACTTTCTTGCCGTCAGGATGGAGCTGTACAGTCATATTAGGTTATATCTAAGCACGAACGTGAAAACAACACAGTGCCCTCGCCGGGATACGCACTCTGCACATCCCGAATAACCATCAAGTGTGCTTCCACTTACACCACGAAGGCGTGTGGAAAGGAGGGAGAAAATAACCTGTAAACTTTTAACCGTGATGAATCGTTAACCTTTAGCCTGATGGTGACAAATTAATCGTTAACCTTTAACCACATTTTAGTCCGGGTGCCACTTGTAGAGTCATTTAGAATTTTTCGACGTCAGAAAACTGAAGAAATCCGCAATGTTCTCACCGAGATTCGAGCTCCGGAAATCCGGAATACGTGTCGAGCGTCCACCCAGTTACACCACAAAGGTATACGGAAAAGAGGGGAAAAGTACGTTGTAGAACCTTTAAAAACTTTTGCTTTCCAGCTAGTGAAATTTGTTTCCTTTTGAAGTCAGGAATATGCATAACAAAACGACTTAAATTAGAATATTCATTTTGAAAGACATGGAACCTTTTGTTTTAAACCAACCCTACCAGTGGCCAAGTGGTTAAGACAGCTGAATACTACTATTTCACCCTCTGTTGGGTTCGATCCCTACTAGTGATGGGCAACTTCGGTACTTTCTTGTACCCGGTACGAGAGTAACGGGTACAGACAAGTACCCGGTACAAAATACCCGTTACTCAAGTAACCGTTACTTGGAAAAGTACCGAAAACCGATTTCAAGTACCGAGTACCCAAGTAACGATTTGGAGTACCGAAGTAACGAAATACCGGAGTAACGGTTTGCTGTACCGGAGTACCCTAGTAACGATTTGGAGTACCGAAGTGCCCTAGTAACGATTTGGAGTACCGAAATACGCAGCTAGCGATTTTGCGCACTGAAGGAACTCTGCCACGTCACTACGTGTTTCATTTTATCTGTACGGAGTAAGATTTTGAATATCAGAAAACATGTCAACTACGGAAGTGTCTAAGGAGCAGGAGAGCGCGGCGGGTTGTCTCTGGTGTTGGGTTTGTGTAGATTGTCTTTGATGGCCAGTGGGGGTTGGGAGGATTGGCGCGGGAAGTGGATGGATGGAAACATTTTCGCTTTCGGTTGTGTGTTGTGTGCAGGTGTACCATTTCGCAAATACAACCAGATCCTACTGTCCTCGTACCAAAACCGAAGTGAGCTGAACCCTCATCGATCCTCCAGTAACGACTACCGAAATACCGAGAAGAGACGTATATTTTTGTTACAAAGTAGCGAATTCCGAAAAGCACCCGTTTCGGTACAGAAGTAACGAATACCGAAAAGTAACCGTTTCGGTACAGAAGTAACGAATACCGAAAAGTACCCGTTTCGGTACAGAAGTAACGAATACCGAAAAGTACCGATTTCGGTACTGAAGTAACGGGTACTTGGATGTACCGATTTTCAGTACCCGTTACAACTAAGTACCCGTTACAAAATACCCGGTTCGGTAGTACCGACTCATCACTAATCCCTACTGAACGGGCTGGCTGTATGGTTAGTTTTCGTGTTTTGCCTCGTGAATACAAGCCAGTTTCCCTTATGAACCCTTCACGAAAGCATTGCTTCTCTTAAGCAGATAGCCTTGGTGGCTTTGTCTTATTTTAGTAACCTAACCTTTCAAACTAATTAAGCGGAATTAATTACTATTAATTACTGCATTAATTACTGCAGATTAATTAAGCTTTAACTATTTATATATCAAGTGCCATTAACCAAAATTAGATAACCACTTTCATTAACCAGAATATTTATTCCATAAACCGTTAGATTTTATTTCGACAGCAGTAGTTTTTTTCACTTTAACAAAATCCAAATAAATGGAGATATGCATTCTGTGAAGACATATATAATGATACCATTTCAAAAGAAATATTCCCACTCAGTTTTCTAGAATTTTGCAAAATGTGGCAAAATTTATTTGCTCATGGAGAAAAAGGTCTGTGTCAGTCACTCTCGAAATCGACAGAGCTTTATTTAAAATATACGTCTTTCAAAGTATGCTTTTTCAAAATGTTACCCGTGTACATGTTATTTACTTTATGAATCTATATTTAAGCATTTTTTTCCTTTAAAGCAAAACTATAAAATTGGACAGTTTTCCTCTCTTAAATTTGTCAACATGGCTAAGATTTCGTTTAGTCAAACTTTAAAAGTGCTGAAACAATGTTATAAATATTGCAAGAATTTTTTAATCCAAAAGTAAATATATTTTATATAAATCTACGCGAAATAAAAAGAGGTGTACATTGATTGCGCTGCACTTTTTTCCTCTAATGAAAATGATACAAGTTTTTGTATTCATTTAATTAAAGCAATAAAGAAAAAGAATATTTACCAGAAAGAAGACGGCAAAAATTACTAAAATCGGTTCACTTGTTTATATAGTTCAAAAACAAGCTATGAGTTTTCAGTACATATGTTGATCTTAGGATTAAACAATGAAACTTAAAACATTTTTTTGCTTGTTTGCGGACTTAAAAAGAGGAAAACAATCTACTTGTTCGTATGAATACCAGAAAAATAATCTTATTCAAACAATTAGTTAAGCTAGATTGTTTAATAAGGAGCAATTCTGTAAATTTGAGAATCATTTTACTGCAAAGTTCTTTTCCCAAATATTTATTGCAGGACTAAGCTATTTCTTTATTTTATATACACTGAAATGACAAAAGTCATGGGATACCTCCTAATATTTTGTCGGTCCTCCTTTTGCCCGGAGAAGTGCAGCAACTCGACGTGGCATGGACTCAACAAGTCGTTGGAAGTCCCCTGCAGGAATATTGAGCCATGCTGCCTATAGACGTCCATAATTGTGAAAGTGTTGACGGTGCAGGGTTTTGGGCACGAACTGACCTCTCGATGATGTTCCATAAATGTTCGATGGGATTCATGTCGGGCGATCTAGGTGGCCAGATCATTCGCTGGAATTGTCCAGAATGTTCTTCTAGCCAATCGCGAACAATTGTGGCCCGGTGACATGGCGCATTGTCATCCGTAAAAATTCCATCGTTGTTTGAGTACGTGAAGTCCATGAATGGCTGTACGTGATCTCCAAGTAGCTGAAGGTATCCATTTCCAGTCAATGATCGGCTCAGTTGCACCAGAGGACCGAGTCCATGCCATGTAAAAACAGCCCAGACCATTATGGAACCACCACCAGCTTGAACAGTACCTTGTTAACAATTTGGGTACATGGCTTCGTGGGGTCTGCACCACACTCGAACTCTACCATCAGCTATTACCAACTGAAATCGTGACTCATCTGACCAAGCCACGGTTTTCCATTCGTTTAGGGACCAACCGATATGCTCACCAGCCCGCGAGAGTCGCTGCAGGCAATGTCGTGCTGTCAGTAAAGGCATTCGAGTCTGTCTTCTGCTGGCATAGCCCAAGGAAGACAAATTTCGCCGCACTGTCCTATCGGACACGTCCCTCGTACGTCCCACATTGATTTCTGCGGTCATTTGACGCAGTGTTGCTTGTCTGTGAACATTGACAACTTTACGCAGACGTCGCTAGTCTCGGTCGTTAAGTGCAGGTGGTCGGCCACTGCGCTGTCCATGGTGGGATATTATGCATGAAATTAGATACTCTCCGCACACTCTTGACACTGTGGATCTCGGAATGTTGAATTCCTTATCGATATCCGAAATGGAATGACCCATGCGTCTAGCTCCAACTACCATTCCGCGTTCAAAGTCTGTTAATTCTCGTCGTGCGGCCATAATCACGTCAAAGCCTCTTCACATGAATAACTTGAACACAAATGAAAGCCCTGCCAAAGCACTTCGCATTTATAAATTTTCTACGCGATACTACTGCCATCTGTATATTTGCATATTGCTATCCCATGACTTTTATCACTTCAGTGTAGTTACATACACTAAAGAGCAAATTTTCCTAATTTCTTGCGTTCATGTAATATGATATAATCAAAAAGACTTGAAAAATAATAATGTTGTGTCAGTTAAATTTCTTTCCGAAACTATTAGCACAACATTATTTTATTCTTTGTAACCCTAATACAAGTATAAGATTTACATTTAAAACATTTAACTACAAATATCCAAACAAATCTTCTGTTGAATTTAAAACAGCTGATGTGTACATCACATGACTTCCTTTTACGAAATATTAAATTATACGCATTTTTTGCTGCATTTCATTTAAACTTATTTCCTCAAACTTTTTTATTCAATTAATTCAATTCTCACTTTGCGAAAAGGCAAAAATACATGAAACCTCAAAATATTTTTAGTAAAATTTTAAAAATATAGAAAAATATGAAATGAAAAAAATCTGAGTTTTCAGATTTTATATTATGCCCAAAGGGGCTTTTTTAACGTTTGGTGTGTTACCTTTATTTATTAAATATCATGGTTTTCGCAATTAAACCATAAAATTCAGTTCAACAGCAAAATGACACACCAAAAATATAGATATATGTATCACACTAAAGAATAAACGTGATTCTCGCCTGAGGACCATGTTGTCCAAGTTTTTCTTATTTTTATTCGTATCACATACATAAACATTTTAGACTGAAATATAATCCAACTGTGATTAATCAGGTAATTCGAGGAAAAGAATAAAGAATAAATTAACCTAGTAGGCAAAACATTTCCGTTACATTGCGAATTCTAAATATTTATTTACTTAAACATTTATCGCAAGGCATGCCGAGAAAACGATATCAGACGATTTGCAAACGCATGATCGCCAGAGATAGCATGATCATTTTATTTTCGACAATTTCAAAAGTGTATCGACGCAAAATGCCAAAACGAAATTAATAGACCTTCTGGCTAACTGCCGCTTTCGACTAACGCAGAAAAAAGCAATTCGGCCAGCGGGCCAGAAGGCAGCTCTTTCGGTGCACAAAATTAAAAGTTTCCTTTCGGCACATTGAAGGTGCAAAATCTTATTCGGTATTCTGCTAAGTTTCAAATGCTAATAAATATGGCTTCTATGATGAAATAATTAGGCTTAGCCGCACCTAAACGATTTTTTAATTTTTGATAATTCTACAACTGATGCTTGCAGATTAACTAAAGGCATAAAAAACCTTAACCGGAAGATAAGAACAACATAATTCAATCATTTTTAAAGGAAAAAATGCTCAATTTTCCAACATATAACAATAAAACAAAACTGAGCTCACGGAGCCGAGTGACAGAGTGGATGCATATATGTTACGGTAAATGTGATTAATCAGACGATTATACATAATAACCGGTAATTATGCCTAATCACCACTAAACTTGGTAAATATGAAAAATTTTTGAAAATTTATCAGATTAACCGGTTTGTTTGCATAATTCCCAACTCGTAATGGTAAATGTGATAAAAGTCCTAAACTTTACGAAAATTCGTTCAGTTTGCGCAACTGCTTGGCTTCTATCAACACGTGATTTCAGTAGTAGTTCTCATTTCGCTTCATCTAGAGTTGTATTTTATAAAATATTGAATAATGGCTGGTATGCTTGAGCATTTTAAATCGAAACTAGTTAATATTGTGGATACTAAGAAAGCAAACAGTGGTTTTCTGCGAAAGAAAGATATGATGATTTGTTAAAAAAAGTGAATAATAGTAAAAACAAAAGTAGTGAGAAAAAACCCGAAGATTATCAAAGACCGAAAAGGTACGATGTAAGGAAAATAGGCAATGCTGAAACACTTATCTTTCCCGTAACTAAAGACAGCTCTAATGTTAAATTTTACGTGTACTTTGAAGAACTTTTTATCGTACTTCATGAGGTACACTTATGAATAGGCCATGGTGGTAGAAACAGGATGTTCAAAGAACTTCTGATACCGAAGAAGTCATGATTTACTTCAATTTGTGTGAAAGTTGTCAAAAAAAAGAAAAGGTACCTAAGAAAGGACTTATTGTTAGGCCAATAGTCATTCACGAGATGAACTCAAGATGCCAGGTGGACTTAATTGACATGCAGTCACAACCAGTTAATGACTTTAAGTTTATATTTGTCTATCAAGATCACTTGACGAAGTTCGTACACTTGCGTGCCCTAAAAGGCAAACGTGCAGAAGAGGTTGCATGTCATCTAATTGATATTTTTGCCATATTTGGAGCTCCCAGTGTACTGCAAAGTGACAACGGTCGTGAGTTCACTAACAAAATCGTAGAAGAAGCTTATGCAATGTGGCCGGATCTGAAAATTGTGCACGGAAAACCCAGGCACAGCCAGACTCAAGGTTCGGTTGAACGTGCAAACCAGGATATTGAAAATATGCTAAGTTCTCGGTTGGAAAGCATTCACACCGGTAAATGGCCAGAAGGATTACGTTTTGTTCAACTATGAAAAATAGAGCATTTCATGAAGGCATCAAGTGTTGTCCTTATGAAGCAATGTTTGGGACGCCTGCAAAATTTGGCTTGAAAATGTCTCTTTCACGAAGGACTCTATCGAACATCTTAGAACTGAAGAAAAGCTTCAGGCATTTATCGAGACAGTTAATAGTGCTTCCGAAAGCATTGATAGCGAAATAGAAAATGTTTCTAATATGCACAATAACGATCTATCTAAAATGGCCCTCCATCTGAAGTTAATTTTAAGACTAACGAAGCAGCGGTCGCTCTTATCCACACAGATATTTGATGAAGGCAAGAGCAAATAAGAAAACATGGAATGAGTGCTAAAGAAGGCTTAAAATTACAGGTAAAGAAAATGCTGAAGGTTTCAAATCTTAAATTTCCCGCTGGTAAAGTTGGTGACACAGTGAAACTAAGAATACCAGACGTTGACAGCGCAAGAAGTTATCCTCGAAAATTATTAGCGCTGATATTAGAAGTTCAAAATGAAGAGTTTTATCAGTTAGAAATGAAACGAGGAAGACTTTCACAGTTGTATACCAGAAATCAATTCACAATTTGTGAAGAAAAATTTATTTTGCTTGACGATGTTCCAGATCTAGAAATATCATTTCGAGAATGCATAAGAAAGATATCTCTTTCTGGAGGTCAGGGCCATCAGCGATGTGTTCATAAGGGACAACGCGAGTCTGATAAGTGCAAATGTAAAAAAATTGGCAAACTTTGTAATTCTAAATGTCATAACAGTCTAATATGCTTAAATAAGTAAACTTTAAATGTTCAATAATTTGTTGTAATTGCATTTAATGTTATTTGAAAAAAAATTTTTTCCCTCTAGAATATGGGCTTAATTTGTTTTTTATATGTAACTGCAGTTTTTTTTATGTGTAACTGTTTTGTACAACTTCATGTAAATTGTATTTTTTCCATTTCAAAACGCCTGTCAGTCCCTTTTAAAATTTCGTTCAGGCTAAATTAAGTGTATGTGACTTAAAATAACCATTTATTGATTTTTTAAGTGTAAAATATAAAATATTGTAATTCGTGGTCTCTTACACCATAGTGTCCAACGAAAAAATATCTTTCTGAGTAGTAACAATTCAAAAAAAACTGCACAATATTCTACTGGCCCAATCTGTCATTATATTTATCACATTTAGCATTATGAGTTGGGAATTATGCAAACAAACAGGTTAATTTGATAACTTTTTTTTTAATTTATCATATTTACCAAATTTAGGGGTGATTTAGCATAACTACCGGTTATTATATATAATCACTAGTTTATTACTTTTATCGTAACATATATATGCTTTTGTTGCGGCCGATTGCAACCAAAAAAGTTGCACAACTACATTTTATAACAGCCCTATATACAAATTTCAATGTTCTGAGGATACTCCTTTTTGAGTTATGCGAGATACACTATTGGTCACCCAAATTGTAACACCAAGAAAGACAAGAGGTATCACAACAAAATTTATTTCGTAGATAACATGTTGACCAAGAAGCAAGTGATTAAATTTATAGACTTCTGTGAAGTGTGGTTCCTTCCAGAATCAGTAGCCAGAGTAGCCGCCATTATTGGAGATCACCGCTGCCACACGCCTCGGCATTGATTCAAAGAGACTTCTTGGGATGTGTTCTTCGGGTACAGCAGACCAAGCAGCTTCCACATGTTACCAAAGTTGATCCGGTGTAGCAGCTTGGGATGTAATCTGGGTCAATCGTTCAGCAACCATGGAACACATGTTTTCTATCGGCGAAAGATCCGGACAGCGAGCCGGCCAGGGAAGCAATTCAATCTGGCGATTGACAAAGAACCTTTGGACAATGCGTGCCATGTGTGTCGCGCATTATCCTGTTGAAATATGGCTGTGGGCAAGCCCTGGAGATAATGAAGGTCAACTGGCTCCAACACCTCGAAGATGTAGCGCTGGCTGTTAAAAGTGCCGACAATGCGTACTCGAGGAGTGCGAGAGGGATATCCAATACCTCCCCATACCATAATACCCGGTGCAGGACCAGTGTGGAGGTGCATAATGCAGCTGTTCAGAATCCTCTTTCCACGGTGTCTCCAGACTCGAATCCGAACATCGTGGTGATGCAGACAGAAGCGTGACTCGTCAGTAAAGACAATTTCATTCCATTCTGCCGTCCACATCCTTCTTTCATCGTACCATTGGCAGCGGAGACGCCTGTGGTTCTGCGTCAAGGGTAGACGAAGCAATGGACGTCTTGCAGCAGACCACTCTGCTGTAAAAGGCGTCGAATGGTACGCGCAGACACTGGATGATGCGTTATAGATTGAATGCGTTGTGCTATGGTTCATGTCACTGCCATGCGCACAATGATCCTGTGATCTCGTGAAGTGGTGCACTGAGGTAGATGCGATCCAACACTTCGGTCCGTCGTACCCTCCTGCATCCAACGGTCACATATCCGCATTACAGTTGTTTGGTTTCGTTCAACATGACTACCGACTTCGTTGAAAGATAATCCACACTCTCGGTAGTCCACTATCCTTGCTCTGTCGAACTCGGATACTTGATCAAACGATGATCGCTGTTTACTACGAAGCATAATTAATCGTTTTTTTTTTGAAAAAACCACAAGAAAAACACAATTGCCGAACTTGAAATCGTCGAAAACTCCAAGCCTTAAATAGCGCTTTGAAGTGGCGCCACAAGCGCGCGTGATGTGCGTCTGCGCTGAAATTCTAATCATTTGCAGATGTCACCTCCGCTAATGCATGTTGTAAATTTCGTGTTATTTGCATGCTTCCTTCAGAGTGTTGCATTTACGGTGGAAAGCAGTGTACATGCATACGTACGTACGTACAGACGCCACGTAAAAATCTCTTCTAAATCCATTTTAAATCAGTTTTATAATTCGTTTCGGAAAACCGAGTCCTTTATCCTGTCCTCAAATACAGATGTCAAGCAAAAACATCGTTAAATTGCATTGGACAGCGGTCAAAATAGATATTTTCCTTGAAATATGGTACCTGGAATTTTTCGTGATTACAGTACTTTTTTTACCTCGTACAAGGAAGTAAAAGTGTAAAACAACTTTCTCCTTTTGCCAGATTCAAATTTGCAAAGTTACAATCCGTAAACACATGGAGTTACACTGGCAGTAATATGCGTATGTGAATTTTTATACTGATTTTATACAAGTATTGAATAATGAAGAATTTGCCTGCCTGTATGTTCTTCGCAATGTGAAACGACTACAGCACCTAAGACCATCAGAATTTGTACACATATAGTCCTTCACAAAAACATGTGCATCTCAAAATTCGAATTTTGAACTTCTAATTTGTTATTTTATTTCATATTTTGGATGCATTTAATGGCATTTTCCTGAAAAAATTCAACGATTTGAAGGCAATGTGTTACCACTCTGTAAAGCGTAAAATGCACTCTTTTGCAAAAAAATCGAAGCACCAAGAAGGACTTTTGGCTATCGTGACTAAATTTGGTATGCAAAAACATCTTGATCGAACATACAAGTAATCAAACTTTTAAAGCAAATGAACAGAAATTGCGATCATAGGGCGCATTTCTAGTGCGCAATTCGCAAAGTATAAAACCAGTAACAGATGCGGAAAATTTGTCTTTTTTTGTTGCTGCCATTGTAATTCCGTAAAGAAGCAACTAAAGATGCCATTACGGCAACATCGAAGACCTTACAGACAACTAAACGAATTTGAATGTGGTCGCATTGTAGGGTTCAAGCTGAGTAGTCATACCGAACAATAGGCCGCCACCTGCAGCGTACAAACACTGTTGTGCAAAGATGTTGGCAGCAATGGTTGCTACAAGGAAATTACCGACGAAGTGAAGGCTCTGGAAGGCCAAGGTGCGCAAATGCGAGGCAAGATAGGATGATTGTTCGCCAGGCCCGAACCGCCCCAACGGTATCATTGTCAACTATTCAGCGCATTACACCCACGTGTATACCTCCCGTGGTACCGTCCACCATCTCACGGCGCCTGTCTGAGGCGGGGTTACGCTCACAGAGGCCTTTAAGAGGTTTGCGTTTGACCCCGCAGAATCGGCGGAGTCGTCTAAAGTAGAGTCGCAGCCGGATCGTCATGGCTGCCATCAAACTGGCATCGTATAGTGTTCAGCGATGAATCCCGCTTCATTCTTGAAGCAAATGACCACCGCGTTTGTGTCTGGAGAGGACGGGGCCAGCGGTTCCAATCAGTCTTTGTTTTACAAAGGCATACAGCCATAACCCCTGGCAGGAGAGTGTGGAGCGCTATATGTTATGATAGCAGGTCATCTTTAGTCATGCTCCGTACATCTTTAACAGCTTAATGATATGCTGATGCCATTCTGAGGCCGCTTGATTACCCTTCATGGCACGTCATCCTGGGGCCATTTTCCAACAAGATAATGCCAGGCCACATACCGCTCGCATGCTTCTGGACTCTCTCTGTGCAGTTGATACTCTTCCTTGGCCAGCAAGATCACCAGACTTTTCACCAATCGAGCATATCTGGAACATGGTAGGCCGTTGAACACTCAGTGGGTGATTGTGAATCGTGAACAGGTACTATGACCTTGATTTTTAATCATTTTATTATCTGTGTATGAGCTATACACATATTCAATTTCATCAAAAACAACCGTATTCTTCATGGTGCTTCGATGTTTCTGCAAAAGAGTGTATTTAGGTTTTAAATTTAATCAGAAAATTCGACAATTGAAATAAAAATGGGTTTCTATTTAGCGAAGCTTTTCAAATTTCATCCGAAAACTCAGAGATCTAACAAAAGTGTGTTGCCGTTGCCCAAAATAAAATTCTTAACATCCACGCACCAGTATGTTTTGTTTTTTATTATTTAAGAATTTTTAATTTGAGAATTTGCTTTACATTAATTACCTACTTTTTCGAATTTAATGATATTTTGATTAAAAATCGACGATTTAAAACGAATGCGTTTTCACTCGGTAAAGCGTAAAATATTTATGTTTTAAATTTACGTAGGAAGCTCGTAGATTTAAAAAAAGTGTTTCTCCATTTAGCAAAGCGTGCTATCATAAAAGTGAAGCAACAACCTGTCTTAGGCGTAAATTTTCAGCACAGAAACTTTATCGATTTCGAGGGCGAACAAAGTCTTTCTTCATCAGGAGCAAAGAAATCTGAAATCTCTATGATCTCTGTTCGTGGTGAGTTTTGCGCTTAGAAAGAGCTCTTTTCATGAAAACAAAAGCACAATGCTCCGTAGGTGAAACTTCGGAAATCTTTGCAGGAATACGTTGAAAAATGTGTGAATAGCTGTATAAGTATATATGCAATACTCGTGTATCAATCTTCATTTTTTCAAGAAATGCAGAGGTACTTTATGAAGTATGCCTTGTTGCTTTGTCTTAACGAAGTTTCACTATTTGAAAATCACTGAGATACTAAAGAAATGGAATCTGTTCTGTAAATACTGAACGTTAAACTTTCTCTTGATGGTACACCGCGCAATAAAAAAAAGGGAGGGACAGTTCTATATCTCCCGTTCTACTGTGCCGATTGACGAAATTCAAATTGCATTTTTCATGTCTCGAAAGTGCGACTTAGGCTATATATTAGATTTATGTAGGGTGTTCCAAAACGACCACATAAACTCTGCACATAAACTCTGGTCGTTTTGGGACACCGTGTATATAGCATTGGTCTAATATAGGTATTTTGACACAAAATCGGACTTTTTCTGAAATGACATGCCAATGTTTTTTCCATATTTCGATTCTACAGCTTAAATTATACCTAAATATTAATTTTGTAAAATTTGGTGCGAAATTTACCGAGGAATTCAAAAATTTATCTTGCCGTATTTTTTTTCAGATTGCGCCAAGAAAAATTTACTTGGCGAACTTCTTAATTTATAGCAACCTAATTTTCCTTTCCTTTTTTGCATTGCAGACGAGCAGAAAAAAAGTCATCGTTCATGCTTTAAAATAATTTTAACAAAGTGCGTAAACCACATTTGACGCTGTTATCGCTCAAAAAAAAAGATTCCAAACTTCAAAACAGCTATAGTTTTGAGAGCTAATTTTTTAATTTCTTAACCCGTGCGATTTTTACAAAACTTGGCAGTTTGGCATAATTTGTCATAATAGTCGTAGAATCGAAATATGGAAAAACCTGGCATGTCATTTCAGAAAATGTCGATTTTGTGTCAAAATACCTATGTTAGAATGATGCTATATTTAATCTAACATATAGCCTAAGTCGCGCTTTCGAGATATGAGAATCGCAAGTTGAATTTCGTCAATCGGCACAGTACAACGGGAGATACAGAACTGCCCCCCCTTTTTTTTGCAGTGTACGTTGAGTTGGTTTTTAACATTACCCCTTAGTACATGTTATTTTTAATTTCCCACTGTAAGAGAAATCTTGCGACAATCATAAACCCCTTACCGAAACTTTCTTTGCATTGGCGGAAGAGATTTGTATATTTTTTTCCTTCGTTTTCAATAATTAATAGACATCTTATTATTGCAGTCATTTACGTAAATCCACAATTCTTCGAGTGTCACAGCATATTTCCATTTAGCTCCTGCTAAATAGTTTTCATACAGAGTTCTACATATTTTTCTGGGCAAAAGCTGTTGAACATTATGCTTTGTCTTCACTATCTGAAGTTTCACTCTTAAAAAATCATTGGAATAAAGAAATGGAATTTTTTCTGTAAATATAGGAAGTAAAACATTCTCTCGATAGTACGTTGAGTTGATTTTAACATTTTTTTCAACTGTTCTTATTTTAAGTTCCCACTGTAAGAGAATCCTGCGATGATCATAGGTTCCCTACAGAAACTTCACTTGCATTGACGGAATGAAGTCCGCATTGTATTTTCTCTTCGTTTTTAGCTAATAAATAGTAGACCTTTTTTGGTTGCAGTCATTAAAGTAAACCCATGCCTCATTAAGGGTTATAATGTTCTTCCATTTATCCGCTGCTAAATAGTTTTTCATACAGGGTTTCACAAATTGAACCACATGCCTCGGCAGTAACTGGTGAACTTACGTTTTTCAGAATTTTTAAAAACTGTAAACCTTGGAATTTCCTTTATTTACTGTTACTGCAGATGTTTTTAAAGACTTCTAAGACTGCAACTAATTTCTGTGTCGGCGTATTTTCTGTTAACTTTAGAAATAGATTTAATTTTTTTTATAATAAATGCAGAGTATTATAAAAATTTTCCAAAGTATTTAGGAATTTTCCTATTTACATAATAATATTTATATAATTATGTAAATAGGAAATTTACATAATTATATAAATGTTACTTATATAATTATGTAAGTAATTATTCTTGTGTAGGTTCCTATGTATCCAAAAGTGTCACTTATTTACACAATAATATTTTTAATATGTATATTACAGATATTTCCTATGTACCTCAAAGCGTCAGATATATTTTCCTATGTACCACAAAGTGTCCCATGGGGAATGAATTTAATTCATATTTAACTTTAGAAACCTTAGAAACAGTACGTATCTTTTTCGGGTATTCGTTTAGAATCTTTTTTCCATGTAGAAATAATGACTGATGGCTTTTCCCTTTCCGATGAATATTTTTTATATTGCTCTTACATATTTTAATATCATGCACTCACAATGTTTGTTTCAATTTTGGAATAGAAATATTTCTCTTTTGTGAAGTTCAGAAACATTCCTTCAATCCATAGTTTGTTTACATGCGACATTTTGGAAGAAGAATAAATTTAAAAGTAGTATACGGTATTTCTCATTTCAAATAATAACCTTCTGCAATAAATATTTATTTCAAAACGTCTTTTTTTTAATTATGTATGGAAATCGTTCAAAAAATATTTAAACACTCTCTGCGTGTTTGTTTGTTTGTATGTTTCTCACTTTGTGGAGAGGCGGTGGAACGTACAGCCACCAAATTTTGAATACACAGTCTTTTCAGCCAAATATGTTCACGTCGAAGCCCGAAATTTGAGCTTCGATTTTTTTTTTATTTTATAATTTTTAAATTTCAGACTTTGTGTTAATTTAAGGAAATTTTTATTAACAAATTCGGCGATAAAAAGGTTTGTATTGTCAATCGGCAAAAACGTAAGGCACTTATATTCAAATGTAATGAGGAAAATTGGTGATATAAAATATTAAGGAAGTGTTTTGTTCCTCGGACAGAAGCAAAATATTTGCCTCTGCAAAATACATTAACTGGGTTTGTTAAAATCATTATATATATATTCTTTTTACAATAACTATTTTAGGATACTGGCCGAGGAAGGGGCTAGTATTTTAAATAATAGGTTTGTATTCGCTAACTATTTGTTGAATTTGAGGGATCAAATGTTACAGGTCATTTTGCAATAATACAGTCGAATATAAAAATTATACTCTTAAAACATTTTGATTTGTTTAACAAGATTTCTACTTTGCTTAAATAGCCCAGGCTAAGAGCTCTAGATTTTAGGGAATGGGACTATTCGCCGTGGACGTTTCGGCGTCAATACATGTATTTTTTCTACATACATATTTTTCGTCAATACATATTATGTCTTGACGGCGAAACGGCCACGGTGAAATGTCGACGGTAAAAAGTCCTAGACCCGGATTTTAGGGGTATCCAAATCTTAGTACCATTTCGTTATGCTTTTTCCTAATAAACACAAGGAAAATGTGCATTGGGGTCCGCTAAAGAAAGTTGCTCCTAGGGTCCCCAGACTGTTTCAGTGTGGCTTGGAATGTAAACCTTCTTTACCTTGCAAAATCGTTTCTCTCTAATACCGACTATAACATTTTCTCACCTTACATGTTCTAAAGGCCTGGGTTCCGAATGAGAATCCCTATTCAAAGCCCCATATCCCCCCCGAAAAAAGACATTTTTCCATAGTATATCATGAAGCTGAGCTAAAAGAAGAGTGGTAATCCACTATTTCTGTGGTTGTTACTAGGATGGACATACGTAGGCGCCTGCGTTTCAAATCAGAAAACTATCGATTTATTTTTAAAAAATAATAAAAGTGTTTTTCAAGTATATAATCTAAAACGGTGTCTGAAAACTCCGAGTGCGGTTTGAAAGGATTTGTTAGAAACAGATACATTGTTAGAGAAAATAAAATAATTATAGAAATCGTTAAAGAACGCTTTTATTTTTTTTAATTCATTCAGTTTGTTAGTCAAATACAGTTAATAAAGGTTAAGATAAATTAAAGATCTTATCCTACTTTCGAATGGCAGCATTCTTGAAACTGGGTTCTTCTAAGCGCCATGCGAAGATAAAAACTGTTTTGGCCATGAGAATCATAAATAAGCAGTAGCGTAATGTAATATAACGTGCTTCTCTTAAATTAAAAAAGCTAGTGTAATGGCAAAAACAATACGTTGTATCTCAATATCTTTCCAGTACCTGCTGTGAAACAATGCAATTGCGATAATTTAGAACATTGTTTTTAACTTCATTCAGAATTTATTTATACATATTTCAAGCTAATGATAAAATACTTTTTCTTAATTTTACTAAACGATAATAGTTTCGTTCCTGATAAAATCCTCTTACTCCCCACTTTTCGTGATGTAGAATACTATATTCCCAGTAATCGATATTTTCGTATTCCCGAGTCATGGACGGGTTGTGACGTCACATCAAAAAGTCAACGGAGCTCCGGCGCCTGCGCATCCCAAGGTCAAATTGCGATGTTACATAATCACCCGAAACTTTGACACGTGTAGTCGAGAGTTTGCAATCGCTTGGCGATTAATCGTCTTTTCCGGTCGGCAAATCCGATTTAGAAACTGACTTTTCAAGGAATGATATTTTTCGCAAGCATTGTTTTGCAAGTTTTACTACGTACTTTTAATTCACTAGCTTATGTTTTAGCTAAATTTAAAAAGAAAAAAAAAGATTTAATATTTTGAGATCTTCTTTAAAATTAAGTTAAAATTTAACTAACTTAAATTTTTGTTTTTACCATAAGAAATGGGTTGGTGAGAAGCGTTTAATAATTCAGTTTCATCGATACAATAGCAATAATTATTTAGGGTTGCAAACATTTCGACACCCTGTATAGTTTATTTTTGTCAGTATGTTTTTGCTACCCTACACATAAAATTAGGTGAGGTTACATGACTAAGGAAAAGTAACTCACATTAGAGCTACAAGCCTATGGGGAAGAATGCCTTTGTGAAGGAATTTTTAAGGGAAACTGGCTCGAAGCAAGGTCACACGAGAGAAAACCCACGAAAACCAATCATGCAGCCAACCGGTTCGTCGGTATTCGATCCCAGGTCGAACTACCAATGTCAACAACGTTACTGCTCGGCTGCTGTTGGGCTTCATGCTAAAATTAAGCTCATTGTTAACATAAATATGTGTTTCTGTTTTATTATTAATATTATTAACTATTCTTTTAGCCCCAATTTAACGAGATCCTTAGTTTAACAGTAAAATTCATTAGTCCGATTCAGAACGTATGAAACCAATGGAAAATTAAATGTTTTTAAAAAGAACATTTTTTCCTTCTCTGTGTACCCGCTTTAACGGGGTGGGATATCTCTATGCAGCGGAACGAGCAACATCTTGTATTTATTACAATAATGCTTCAAATGCTAATAAAGATTAACAGTTGAATGCATTGTCAATTAAATCTATTAAAAGCTATATAAATTAGGTATTCTACTGCGAAAGAGCGACATCTGGCACGTGTTGATATTCTCAGGTGAATGCCAGTTTTCACATAATCGCTTGGTGAATGTCCGAAATATTTGCTAAATATCATTATTTCTCTCCTACATCAGCAAATGTCGACATTCAGCATGCACAGATGGTCAATGTTTAATAAAAAGTTTTTCCTACAAAATGCATCTTTTAAAATCATATTTAATTATTAAAAAGGATTATGATACACGTCAAATTAGAAGAAAGCTTAAGAAATGGCACACGTAAATAAACTGTTGAATCTAAAACGAACACTTCAATCCAAACAGAAAAAAAATGTACCAAAAACAAGCTACACAAGATGAATTTTTTTACCAATGTTATTGATATTTAAAGAATAAAGGAAGGAAAAGAAAAAGATTAATTTCAGAATTATTGAATGTCAACTGGGCTGTCAGCTGAACCAATGTCTGGAGCCGATTTTGCTGTACCAAACGGAGAAGTCTCGAAGCCCTTTTTCTTTGATGACGCTTGGACGTATAACACCTTGACGTCTACTACTGGTTTCACCATCATTTATCCACTTTGCATAAATACTAACAACGGTAGATCGTGAGCAACTTACCAGCTATGTAGTTTCGGAAATACTCGTTTCGAGTCTTCGGGCCATTACCAACTGCCCTATATTAAATTCGCTTGGATCAGCTTTCCCATCCCTCACAAAAGTAATTGAAAGAATGATTCCTTACTGACTGACTCACTGATTACATATGGCCGGAATACTGCACAAAGTGGGGTTTCTCCGGCTCGATCAATTTTTTGTCGCATGGGCGCTTCACGTAATACTCTCAATACATAAATTCCCCAGCGGGGAGATGGAGGAGGTGACCATACATAAATTCCCAGCGGGGAGGTAAGAGGGGGACCGAAGCATCATGCGGTCCGTAATTCAGCGATTATGGACAGACAAAACTTGGAGCATGTATCGTCCTAGTAATGATAAAATATTAGACAAGGTAGAAATTAATTACAGTAAATATGAGTAACAATACAATGTCTAGTTGCTATTTACACTCTATACAATATTGATTCCTAACCTTCTACAGCAGCAGATAAATACCATTCCCACTTATCCCTCCACGTCTTCCAGACGAGTTCGTCGAAAAATGTGTGGATGGTCATAATGTTTTGGCTTGTCAGTGTACGTGTGTACTTCCTAGAGAACTAAACCCCACCTGAGCAAGATGTAAAAAAGACCATGTTTCATTGTTTAAATGATGCGAATTTTTACCTAACATTCGCAGTAAGAAAAATTAATCCCAAAACTAATGAAATCCTCTCCTTCAGCAAAATGCACTTTCAAGAAATCACTTCAGGAAAGGACTGTCTCAGTCCCGTGTTGAAAAGACTGCTCTCTGATATGAATATCAGGTTTCTTCTCTCCAGCATGTTGGAAATTGCTGAAAAATGCAAGACTACAATATCGCCAACACAGAAACTAGAAGGGCTTTTGCAGTATTAGAAATCTTCGAAGAAATCTAAAATTCTTGAAACAGAATTCTTGAAACAAATTATACAGAAAGAATTTAACATATTTCTTTCCATAGACTTATAATTTGCCTCTTCAAATCCTAATTATACTCTTTCAACAATTTCTTCGTATTTCCCGTTCGATGGTATTTCAATATATCCCAAACTAAAAGACTTTCTGGGTTCTTTAAGGCAACAGGACCGCTTTCGTCAAACATATCTTATCCACAGTTTCATACCAATTTTATTCATCCCTCCTTTCTTGTGAAAATGAATAAAAAAGACCATTTGGAAAACTATATTTCGGCATTGTCTTTCTTTTAAAAATAACTTTGGGTTTTAATTTTGTATCGTCGGCTAAGCAAGAAAGCGCTACGGTGAGGTGAACGTTTTTATGATGTGTTGTTTTGATATGAACCGTTTCGTTCTTTTCACATTAATTGTTTTATTTCCTTTCATGTCAAAAGCTACTGGAATTTCATCCATATTTCCAATATGTGATCGTAAATATTTTTTTGGCTTCGTAGGTCAATATCATACTCCTGGAAACTTATCAATTTGTTATCCAAATCTTTCGGAAGCCTTTGCAAAAGATTTTTTCTCGTAGAACTACTAAATTATTGCGTGCCATTATTATCATTACCACACCAACTCAAAGTTGCTTTAAAGTTTTTACTTTCATTTGCATTCTTTTTTGCCCACTTTAAGGCAAATAAACGTACGCTGTTTCTTGTTACAATTAATCCATTCTGGGATTTTCTGGTGCCCATTTCGCTGCACTTTCTTCTACGATAGGTCATTTCGTTACTCCTTTACTCAAAGAACATTTATTCTTTGGTATATTGATTACTGAGATTTCGATTTTCTTTCACTCACATATGGAGCTTTCCCCCAGCAACCCCAAATATCCTTATTACAGCACAATTTCCATTTTCTTCCGCAAACTGAATGACTTTGCATTTGAAATCAGCAATGTGTTTGTTTTGTTTGACAGGAGCAATATTTACTACTAAAAGGAACATTAGGTTAACTGTATTTCATAAAACAAATGAGATTTACTAAAGTCTTCGGTGTTAACTTCAGAATGACGGCTTTAAATGAATACAGAAAGAAAAATCATTGGACTCCTAATTCCAAGAATTCATTCGAGTCAGAAGTGTATTCATACCCGAAATTTTGTTCCCTTTTTCTTGAAACCCTAGAATAACTTCTTGTGCACAGCTGCTTTGAATACAGCCCACCTTCTTTTGAGAATTATTTACTCCCTCAAACATTCCCCCCAGACACATATTGTTTCCCTTACTCCTTGTCAGTTCAGTATACCATTGTCCGAAATCCTAGGAAAAATCCTTGAATGTATGACTTCAAAAGATAAGAGCATCGCACATGTATCTTTCCTGGTTCTTCGTAAAGAAAAAGATGCGTCTTATGCAGCAAATATACCTAAAAATTTTTTAAAAAAAGTAGTTTAAAGTTACAGGTACGTGGTTTTTACTGTGTTATCCCATATACTGTTTTTACTGTATTTATGTATATTACAGGTACGTCGTATTACTCGTAAGAGGCGCCTATAGGTAGGTTCTGTTTCAGCATTTTCGTACCTTAGCGATTATGCGAATTATCGCACCTTATAAGTTAAACATAGTAATGTATTAAAGCGAAATACGCCTTGATTTAGTTGGTTACTTGTGAGAATATCTTAACCGATGTCCTTCTAGAATTGGCCTCCTATAACGCCTATGCTTAAAGGTGGTCCTGCTTACAGGCTTTATTTTCTTAAACGTTGATCCTAGAAGTATTATTCAAATTATAAAGTTTCTCAAACTAAGATAGAGCATTTTATTCATAATTCTCTCCCTTTTCAAGAGCTACTGAAAGAGGCAAGAAACTCTATCGACCCAATGAAGTTTATGTGTGATGTTTTTGATTTAAAGTTGTGATGAAGTTGCTATTGCATACCGTTTTTTTAACTCAGTCACCATTGTAGAGGCTATTAAGCTTTTCAAAGCAGAACACATGAAAAATCAGTTGCGTCCTCGCCGAATTCGAAACATGGATCTTTAAGTTGCTAGCTGGTTGCGCTAACCGTTTAAGCGCAAAAATGATCAAAAAAAAATCGCGATAGTTGTCTAATAATATTAGGCATTCGTATATACGTTATCTTGAACGTAAATTTTGTCTTATTGAGTTCGCATACAGTAATTATGTTACTCAAAGTATTTAGATCATTTGTATATTACTGGATTATTATATTTTAATTATTATTATTATTTTGAATTTTGTCCACCTTAATAGATTTTTCCACTGGGATGGTACACAATTCCGTTTGGTTCACCTCCGTGATCGGAAACTATCTGCGCATTCCTCATACAGTTGTTCGTTTTCTGCTTTTACCATGCATTTTTAACGTTTTGAACCAAACTCTGCTTCTTTTAGCTTCTGTCCTCCAACGCAGCTCAGCCGCCTGAGGAAACGAAATGCCCTTTTTTCAACCTTCGAAGAAGATGGGGATAGGAGAGAATCAGACACTATAATTGTAGAGAATGCAGGGGGAAGGAAGTAAGAGGAGAGGCCCTACCCGGTTTTCCTCATGCACTACTTTGAAGCACTGGCGATCCCTTTGTGGTGACCAAAACATTCAGTAACTTACCATTTAGAGGTTATCACATCTAGCGACGGTCCCTGCTAGACGGGACTTTTCTGAGAAACGAGATTCTGGTAGCAGAGATTTAAATGGGAGGATTCCTAAAAAAAAGCAGCTCCTCTGGGTGCGAAATCCCGCCCAGCTACGGAAACGATGTACCAGCTGCGTGGGAATTTTTGATAACTCGCCGAAAATGTTTCGGCTGCAGCTCTATCCCGGGTAGAGATCAACCAATCAGACGAAAGTTCTGCTTCTGAAGGATCAAGTGATCCCAATCTGAGCGATAATCGATTACTCTTTGGCGTTCAAGGTCTTTGTAGTAAGTGAAAATGACAACCTAGCTACGTAGGTTTCGTGGAAATGTGCGGGTTCTGAGAATTGTCCCTTTCGACGTCCAGTCTCCCGTAGAGGAAACGTATGTGATAGGGACATCAAGATCATTGGGTTTTGACACAAACAGAAACAAAACTTAGTTCCACTCTACAACAACGCGAGCATCAGCGCCCTGCAGCGTTCTTCTTTTCAAATTATTCAACAGGAAATCAAGATGAAATTTGGGCCCTCCATGGACGTAGGAAGTGCGATGGAGAGACCCTAAACGGTTTCCCCATACACTGCTTTGAAGCACGGGCGATCCCTTCGTGGTGACCAAAACACTGGGGGATTTGCCATTACGCTCAATGGGTTTTGACACAATCGGATGTAAATATTTTGTAATTACATCGTAAATATGCATATAAATGAATATATTTTCTTTTTCTGCAATATCTCAGAATCTTAAGTATATGAAAAGAATACATTTTTTAACAACATTTCATTCCGAACGAAATTAAATACTATACTTTTCATAGGACAGTTTGCTCAGAACGGTTTAATTTGAGTGAAATATTTTCACAAGTTTTCGTTAATTACATTAGAAGAAAATTTTAAAGGAATTCGATTTTATTCGTTTAAGGATTACAAAAATTAAGATAAAAAAGTTTATTTTATTATTAATATTAAACTTATGCATTATTTCTTTTCTATGTATAGAGCTTCTTCCTATCATATATTCCTTTCTCAAATATGACGTGAAGTTTTAGCTTCTGTGGCATCATTTAAATAGAAAAATCTAAGTTAATTTATAATTAAGGCTCTGTTCGGTCCATTTCAAATTAGAGCACCTTTTATTTTAACAGTGAAATACGCAAAATACTGATGCTCATTTCCCTGTAGTTAACTTTCTCTGAATATTTCTGAAAGTGAATAAAAAAGGATTTTTTTTAATATTATTTAAAACTTGTAGCTGAATTATTATAAAATGTAAAGGAATAATTCTTTTAATTATACTTACCAGATACCTTTTATCCTTAATTTCAACAATACATATTCTAAAACTCTTCTTTATTACTTCCTTAAGTACGCATCTTATAGAATTTACTTTACAATTCCTTTTAACAGTCTGCTTTCCAGCCCGAACAATAATTGCTTAAATAGTCTTATAAACGTATTTGTCAACAGGATTTCAATTTATGTTTAATTCAATGTTAAGGTTATTATATATTTAGATAATATTTATAATCCTTATAAATTTAGATACATTTAATAATTAGATTTCTTCACAGTGACTTTCACAGGAATTTATGAATGAATAAATCTTTCGTTTCAAATACATTTGCAAATAATTTAATAAATATTTACTTATTTTGTTAAAGACGGATGCATACTTTTTACAAACATATGCATAAATATCCATATATATGTCATATGTTTCATTTTCTGCATGTACAAATCTTTAATTTCTGTGCATTCACTGTATTTTTCGAGTAAAGTAACTTACAATAATTTAGCATATACCCGAAATTGTTACATAAGAAATATGTATAAATACAAATTGAATGAAAATTACATGCATTAATAAAAACTTAACCGGATCTATGTGCCTAATACAAATATTTTAACATGCATAATTAATTTACATTTAGCCGTCAAGTTTCAAACTTTTGACTTGAAACACGTTTTAAGATACATTTTGTAATTATTTTTCAGTTATACAAAAAAAAGTGATGAGTTTAAAATGAGCAACTATAAATCCTCTCCAATAAAAATTTTTAAAAAGCACATGTTACAATAATATGTGGATGTCAAAAACATTTATTTTGTAAGGTTTTAGTTTAAACTAACAAAGTTTTATGTTAATTTTCTCTTTCCTGTAAGCTCTTATTTCAACTTCCCGTTAGAATGAGCGCGCGTTTCAGCTTTATGCTAATTTGAAGTGGAGCCAAGTTTTGTATTTAAAAGGTTAGCAAGGAACTTCTCGATGTGAGAGAGCTTTTAGTCTCAGGTCACTGCGGCTCTGTTCGACGTCCACCTGACTAGCTAGTATTTAAGTTCTAAGCCTTAGCGCTGTTACGCTATTACTTATTGAAGAAATCTAAGTGCGTTAGTATTAGCTAAATCTTGCTGCGCACTACTGATAGTTTAGAATAGAGGCCAACCTCGCGTTTATAGCTCTGAGAGCAACGACGTCTTAATTTTCTACTTAATTTTATTTAAAATTACTATTTGATTGTTCAGTTTAGACCCAAGTGCGGTCATTATTTTCTGTTATCCCTTCCGAGTTGGGAAGTGGCTGTAAATAGTCGTTTAATAAAAGGGTCATTTTAAAACCCTCCTTGCGTGCAGTTATTCTACCACAGAACATAGCTGCATTCAGCTCCCTATTCAAGATCAGGACTTTACACGGTTAAGACCATGTTCGCCAAAAATATGCACAGAACACTCAGTCCTGACAATTTTACTTAAAATATTTTGTAGTTTGGAACATAAAACAAAAATAGCGAATACTTGATCAAGGGTATCGAAAGACATATACAATTTTAAAGGTACCGTAAGGTATTTTTCATTCTTAAGCATAAAATGTTTGCTAAAACTTATATTTCTGTAGATCAACACCTTAGAATTTTATAAAACAAGTTCATAATCAAAATCGCTGTTATGATCACGCTGTTATGATTATGATGAATGTCACTAAACTACACAAATTGCTATTGTTCATCAAACAATGAATGTTTCTTTTATGTAGAAGTGTCCCGTTTTTTGATTTGTATGGAACTATCGTGTGTCGAAATACTATCAAAGCGTTGTCAATGGAGCTTTGGAATGTAACCAAAAAATTCCAAATCTGGAGACCGAAGCCTCGGAGCAGTGCTTCATTCGTGGTGCAGGGTTGGCCTCTCCTTCCTTTCTTACCTCTATGAGAAAATGCTAGGACTTTTCAGAGCAAGAAGAACGAAACTACTATGCCTTTGCCGGTATTCAAATCACAGAACTACTAGCTGGACATACTAAGCGCTCACACCACAACAGTACTGACTCACGGGGGAAGGCTATAATTCCCTTAGAAATTATTAATTTTAACTTTGCCATTCATAGTGAAACCATGCAAGGTTTTGAATTCCTAATTATGTTGTTAATTTTAACTGACAGTTCTTCAAAATTAACTGATAATGAAAGAACGAGTTTTGAATGTATTTCTACTTGGAATAAATTTGAAAAAGCACTCATTTAAAAGTTATTCCCCATTAATATTATTCCAAACTTTTCTGAGACTCTCTTTCAGCAGTTATTGTGTTGTATGTGTGTTTAGGATCATTTCAGTTTTAGTTTTTATTATGAATATATCTTCACATGAAGAAACAATTACATGCTCGCTTGGCAATAAATTACTTCCAAATTTCAGAAAAGAAATCAGCAAACTCTTTATGCCCTAGTTTCCACAAAGTTTTAAAATATTCTTCATTGTTGTTGTTACTTATTACTAAAATTAATTAAAATTGAAGTAGCAGAAAAGATTTTCTGAATCCATTTCCTCCATTTTTTCCCAGTCCTCTTAATTGGATACATTTTGCTTGAGTCGTACTTCTCTTAAAGAGTATTTTATGTTTCGTTTGGTATAAAAACATTTCATGTTTAGTGACTATTAAAGAATTAAGATTCAGCCGTGTCTCAAAATTTAAGAAGCGGAATAATTTTAATCCTCATTTCAGATTATAATCTGCTTAAATTTCCAAAATTTCATAAATGCCAGAAGCTGAATTTGAAAGGAAAGTAATAAAATAATTTTTAAAATACAAAACTCACCAGAGGAATCCCCGCACACTCATTAAGGCGTTTTTCTACTTTAGTATCATCCAATTAGTTATACAAATGCTAATCCGATTAGTAAAATATTTGTTAATAATCTGTTATTCCTGAATTGTTAAATAAAAGTTGGAAAAACTGATGAAATGCTTGGAAAACTTTCGAAATAAAACGAGGATGGGCTAAAAAAATTGCAATCGCTGGCTGGTAAACCTCGGATCATGACAAGAATTAAAAACAACATTAAAGTATCCAATTAAATTGCTAAGTAACACATTTGCATCAATTACGCTACAGTGGTTTGGTAATTCACCGATTCCTCTTTTTGTGAGTTCTCTGTGTCACGCAGTTACACAGAGGGAAAAAAATAAGATGCTCCCAGATTAAATCCTCTGGAATTAATTGCAGTTTGAATGAAACGCGTTCTGTCATATAAGAGACGGGAAAACAAAAGATTAATGGAGGAAAAAACGTTAAGCTGCATCAGCAGTTAAAACCAGTCAATTTTTGCCGCATCTTTGATTTCAACGAATTTCATACTTTCAAAGACCATTCGTTCGTATTTCAAGGGACCGCTCAAGAAAGATGTGTAAATGACACGGATGTATAGTCGAAATTTCAATTCAAAAGTGTGGTACGTATGTTGCAACTGTAGAATTTTAACTCTCTTTTTAACTGCTATTATATATATAACAATCAAAACTTCGCTCTAGGAATTCTAACATTTATTTTTATACTGTTTCTATATGTATTACAGTCGAACTTTCAGTTGAAGAATGAGATAAGCGTATTTCAGCTCTAAATTTCTAATGCTAATTTTACACTCTTACGATATATATGTCGAAATTTCGCTTCATAATTTTAATGTATTTATTTACCCTTACCTATAACAATAGAATTTTCTCTTTAGAATTTTAACCCTTTTTTATATTCTTGCTATACGTATTACAATCGAAACTTCAGTTCAAGAATGGGATATGTATATTTCAAATCTAGAGTTCTAATGCTATTTTTATGCTCTTACTATGTAAATAACAATCGACATTTCGCTGTAGAATTTTAATCTTATTTTTTAAACTCTTACTACATACATATAGCAATCGAAATTTCACTGTAAAATTTTAATGCCATTTTTAGACTCTTACTGCATACATGAAACAATCCAAATTTCGCTCGAGAATTTTAATCCATTTTTTGTACTCTTACTGTTTATATTACAATCTAAATTTCAGTTCAAGGAATGTGATATGCGTATTTCAAATCTAGAAATTTAATGCTATTTTTATACCCTTACTATGTAAATAACAATGGACATTTCTCTGTAGAATTTTAATGTTGTTTTTAGACTCTTACTGTATACATAAAACAATCGAAATTTCACTCTAGAGCTTTAATGCTATTTTTATACTCTTACTGTATATACACTCACGTTTGTGAAAATTGCAACACCAAGAAGGAATCGTCATACACAGTCCAGTCACATTAATGTGACCATCTGTCAAAAGCCAGAATAACCACCTTTCGCAGAGCGGACTGCTGCGAGACGTGCAGGAAGAGAGTCACATAGGTCCCTGAAGGTTTTCTCTGGGATGTTGAGCCATGCCGACTCTAATGCCGTGGCCAGCTGCGCTAGATTACGCGGTTGAGGATCCATGGCGCGAACAACTCGATCGAGATGGTCCCACAGATGCTCGATTGGGTTTAAGTCAGGTGAGTTTGCTGGCCAGGGGAGGACGGTAAACTCATCCTGGTGCTCTTCGAACCACGCACGTACACTGGCAGCTGTATGGCACCTCGCATTGTCCTGCTGGAAGATGCCATCATCCTGAG